>BHFT01032375.1:0-83252 GCA_004320025.1 Laticauda laticaudata
CATGGGCTCAAAATACTAAAGCAATATTGAATAGCTCAGTGTAACAATGTTACCAGTCCAAATTATGCAAGCTTATTTGAAAATACATTTCGGCTGTATATCTTGTGGAGTGTGGGAGGCATATTACAACTGTGTATGGAATTGGGATTTATTGTTCAAGTCAACATGCATAAAATTGCACCAGAGGTCCCACATACTCAATATGCTTAAGAGCACATAGGATTATGCCTAATGTTCTAAATCTGAGCTTCAGTTTAGAGCATGAATTTAGAATGCCAATTAAAAAATTAATATTTCTTACCATCAGGGTGCTTGGATGAACTTGAATTGAACAAAACAAAACAAGTAATGGCTGCTTAGTAATTTTCCAAAGAAGCAGAGCAATTAAGTTTCCCAAAACCATTTATTTAGACATGAGTCTATGCACGTCTCCATAGAAGAGATCTGCTTAACTGCTACAATTAATAACTTTTCATACTTGGTTTGCTGAAAAACTGTTGATCAAGTATTTAATACCAGGAAACTTTCCTTATGATATCAAAGATGCTATGGATGTCCAATTCATTTCTGAATAGGTCCATTCTAGAAAAGCATTTATGTTGACAATAGAATTTAAGCTAAGCTACAACAAAAGCAGTTACATGTATTTCATAACCACAATGGTGGTTGGCTAGAGAAGAATGGAAAGAAGGAGAAAAAACTGTTTCTGAGAGATGCTCCATGCAAAGTACTGGTCAAAAATGCCATTTGAAAGTCTCCTTTATATTTGTGGGCAGAGCAATTGAGTTATACAGTACCTTTTAAGTTCTCAACAATATGATTCTTTGCAGTGAAACAGTGCTCCTACTAAAAATTTCAATGGAGAAGCTCTTGTGAAATCTAAAAAATAAAAAAAGAGGGGCTAGAGGTCACAGGACATTCACACATCTGCTTTGGCCAAGTTGTAACTAAATGTGTGCAAGAACACCACACTCCACCTTTCCTATTTCACTGAAATTCTCTTATTTGAAAAAAAAAAGTCTTAAGCAAATTCTTTTTTAATAAATGATCCACAATAATCTCTCTGCCCAGTATTAGGCATGCATCCCTTCCAATAATCAACCCTCCATGGGATGTATTCAGTGTTGGAGTTGGAATATAGTTTAGAAGGCTTTCATGGATATCAAGGGCCATGATCATTGTCTCCCAATTCTACTCATACTCTAGCACAGTGATAGTGAACATCACAGCATTGAAGTTTCGATGATATGCTAGTATTCACAACATCCAAGAACAACAATTATTGAAAGCACACCCCATTCTCATGCAATTTTCAGATGCTACAGAGGCTGTGTGAGAATGGGGTGTGCACAACCTTTGGACCCTTTAAAAATAAATTCATTATGCTTGTATTTTATTTTCATCTTCTTCATAGAACCACACATGATTGGATTGGGGTTTTTTTAGTAAATGAATATATTTTTCCTTGGTTAGCTGGGTGGGCAGCAGAGTCAAATTAAGCATTTTTCAAATTTTTGACACGCCAAGCCCAAAAGATTCTACTCTAGACCATCACTGCTCTAGCATTAATTCAGAGATATAATTGCATGTCCTCTGAATATTGTTTTGAACATTCAGATTATTTTGGAATCAATCTGAAGTATGCTTTGTAAAATTTATTCATTCTTTAAATGCTTAGCACAACCTTATTTAGAAGCATATATAAGATTAATGGAAAGAACCTCAATCTGGGTCCAAGATGTATAGCATTGTTCTCTAGGGGAAAGTGTTTGGGCCCCAGAGCAAACTGAAATAGCATCTTTTATTTTTTGAATGTTGACTTTTACAATGGCATTTTATGCTTTTATAAAATCTTTGAATATTATATCTATGTCAGACAAAATTGAACAGCAGACATCTCTTGAGATATTCGAAGTGAAATAAATTGAAACAAGCACAGAATGCTAACAGGTCTGAAATGTTCAGATATGAAACTTGGAAGTAAATATATCATATTCAATTTGAGCTCTAGAATTCAAATGTTCTATTTCAGCATTTGAATTACAAAGACTATTGTAATAAGATTAAGTTTTTCTGCAACTTTTTAGTANTTCCAGAATTTTCAGGACCATTTCTGGGGAAAAATGCAAATAATGTTGCAAATAGGGGGGAAATCCAATTGGTTAGTGCATGTTCCATCAGTGGATGGACAGACTGATAATTTAAGCTTCACTCTTCGGCAATCTACTCTCAATACTGAGGGATTTAATGTAGGTGAAATGCTTTATCTGCTTTGCTTTCCTTCTTCCCTCCCTCCCCCCGTTTTTTCCCCATCACCCCATTATTGATACAAATTGAGAACAAAGTTTGGTTTCTCAAACTAAAAACAAGTATTTTTTTTATCAAAAGTGATCTGTCGAAGGTTATCAACATTTAACTTCTTTTGGCCCTTTTTGAAATGTTGGCTCTATCTGTAAAAATCTTACAACCCAGAGTTAATATGCCCCTTCAGTTAATATGCTATTAATTTGGTCTCCTGCATGGCTAGGTAGCCACCTGGAGCAAAAGAAAAGCAGTGGCATTACCTGAGAATTAAACCTATTCTTTTCTGTCCTTCTTTTCCTAGCTAGCTTTTCCCTAACAGGCTTTTGAATGAGGAGACAGAAGGAAGGAGTCGAGGACAATCTGGCTTTGTGACATAGTGGCTCAAAAGGAAAAATTGCCCAGACTGGGGGCAAGAAGAAGTAGCCTCCTATCTGAGGGTTGCTAATGCCCTGCGGAGAAACTGCACAGCACTCATTTCACAGATAGGATGGCAGGTCATGGCAACAGATGTTCCTAGCATATGTGGAGAATTAATTACCCACTAGTAAACAAAATCCATGATGCAGAGAGTCATTTAATCCAAATTTCTTTCGATTTTGATGTTATTAGGAACTTAATTTTTCTTGATCAGCCAGCCTCTCTTGAATTAAAGCATTCCTTAATGGGCTACATCAGGGGTAGGGAAACTTGGCTCTTTTATCACTTATGGACTTCAACTCCCAGAATTCCTGAGTGAGCCATAAAAGGTTTCCCATGCTGGCCTACTGGTTTTTCAGTTGTGTGAGGGAAATCAATTTTTACTTGAATGGACTGTTTAATATACAAATGTTAGCCAAATGTATATTTCTTTATATGTCCTACATTGTATATTAAACAGTCCCATCGAATCAAAATTGATTTCCCTCACAACTGAAAAAACCAGTAGGCCAGGGGATGGGGAACCTTTATGGCTCACTCAGGAATTCTGCGGGTTGCAAGTCCAGAAAGTGATAAAAAGAGCCAATTTCCTACCCCTGGCTACACCATGCATTTTCTGAAGGAAGGCATTCATCAAAAGTGGCAAGGAAACATCGAAGGTAATGTGGGTTGAATGGGAGAGGAGTTGATTGTGATGCTTAGAGTGAGTAATTAGGAAATTATTTGATTAAGAGGCTGGATACTGTCATATAGCTTTTTTTTAAAAAGCGTAACTTACATCTAACCTGTTGAATAGGCATTTTTCACTTAATTTGTTTGCACATTCTGAAACAGCTGGAGCCACAGAGTATATATGCATAGTGTCAGGGTGAGGAAATATCTTTGTAAGGGAAAATGGCTCTGTTTTTCTTTGCCATCAACATTCACAATGTCTTAATGCGTAGAAGTCACATTTTGTGTCTCTTGAATTTTTAAGCAGAAATCAGAAATTGACTCATCTGTTGAATGGACTTTCCGTTTGAGCTTCTTCCCGGTGACAGACCAAAGCCTCGTTCCCTCTGAGGCTTCGATCCTGTGCTCGCCGCGTGCGAGTGCCCCGAGCCGGCTGGTTTCCGGGGCTAAGCCACCCCATAAGGTGGTGAAGAGGGGAGAGACTGCCCGCAGGGTTGAGGGGCCGCATCTCTCCTTCCCCAGCTGGCCATTACTCCCTTTTCTCGAAACGATGCGTGGTGGTCAGAAAATGGCCACACAAAGTGAGAACTCAACTGGAAAGAATGTGCAGGAGGAGATAAGAAGAGGAAGTTTTTTTTGGGGCTTGACCAGGTCAACAGCAAAGCCAAAAAATAAGTACCCTGAATTTAAATTAACAACATTGTTCCCAAAGAAGATCTTGAAGCTGTGAAGGAGAGAGAGAAGGGAAAGTATTAGGTTTTTTCTTCCCTTCCTGTATTACTAACAGCTAAGAAATTAAGCCAAGAAATGAAAAAAAAATCCACTTTGACATTAATAGGCATCCAGCTGAAAATAAAAGTCAAAGGGATAATAAAAATTCTGGACATTTAAAAGTTTAAAAGCTGGAAAGGAGAAAAAAGAATACAAGGCAGATTTGGAAAAAATGGAGGAAACTACCTGGAATTAAGGAATGGAACTGTAATTAAAAGTGAATTTTGATAAGATTCTTCAAAGATACATTTGAATGGAACTTGATAACAAAATAATAGACCTCCAGGAAGAGAAAGTGGAAAAAAGAAGTAAGTGGTGACAAATTTGGACAATTGGTGATTTTTTTGATGCTTTTGTTAACTAAACTGACTAAAATTAACTGGATGGTTGTTTAAAAGTTTTTAAAATGTAGTCACTCCTTGATTGAAGAACTGAAAACGGAACTTAAAAAATGAAAGAAAGATACACAGAAGGGAGAAGTTCTTTTGCTTCGTGTTTCAATTTTTTAGAACCAATTTTGGAAACTATGAGAAGCGAACAAGAAATACTTGCAGAACAGAAGACAGGGACAAAGAAGAAAGCCATCATTTAATGATCAAATAATTTTAAGTGCGGAAAAAAAGAAAAGGGGGGAAAGAGATTGAAAAGTTTAAGAAAAAAAAAAACAACCAAAAAAAGAAGACAATTTGAAAGATAAAGTATACTATTTAGAAAGCAACAGAAAGAGGGATTCCAGATTGAGAGATTAGAAGTAGAGAGACAAGGGTAAAAAGGGGAGGGAGAAGAAGATGGGGGAAAAAGCAAGGAAAAGAAGTTGTAAAAGACAGAAAAAGAAATGGAGATACAAGGAAAAGATATAAGGGATTGTAACCATAAGCTTGTTTAGAGGATAATGGTGAAAATTTTAATTGTAAAAGCGAATTCTGTAATGCGTACATAGATAAGTTATTGTTATATTATAATAGAAATAATTGTTAGAAAATATGCATGATGGATAAAAATATTCAGGTAATGTAGTGGATGTTTGCTTAATAAACATAGAATATACTAGAGAATAAATATACTCACATATAAGCAATCTCACATTAAGCCGACCCTTTAAAACTGCCCCCAAAATGAGGATTTTTGGAAAAAAAACTCGCATATAAGCCGAACCCCCAAATACCATGGTTGAACGCTTTTTTTTTTCCCAAATTGGGGGGTCGGCTGATACGCGAATAAATCTGGCTGCCCGACTTCGCACGATGAGAACCAAGACTTCGCGCGATGAGAAACCAAGCCGCTGCCCGCGAAGGCGATGAGAGTCTTGGCCTCACTTGCCTGAAGCCGGCTGCCCGCGGAAGGCGATGAGAGTCTTGCGTTCTCATCGTGCGATCGGGCCAGCCAGATTTATTCGCGTATCAGCCGACCCCCAAATTTGGGGAAAAAAAAAACGTTCAACCATGGTATTTTGGGGTCGGCTCTTATATGCGAGTTTTTTTTCAAAAAATCCTCATTTTGGGGCAGTTTTTAAAGGTCGCTTATATGTTGAGATTGGCTTATATTGTTGAGTATATACAGTAATTCATTTGTTTATTAACAAACATCCCACTACATTTACCATGAATATTTTATCATCAATCATATTTTCTAAAATTATTTCTATTATAATATAACAATACTATCTTACTGGTACCATTACAGAATTCCTTTTACAAATAAATTTTCACCCATTATCTCTAAACAAGCTTATGCGTTACAATCCTTATATCTTTTTTCCTTTGTATCTCCATTTTCTTGTTTCTGGTCTTTTTACAACTTCTTTTCTTGCTTTTTCCCCCCTCTTCTTCTCCCTCCCCTTTTTACCCCCTTGTCTCTCTACTCAATCTCCCATCTGGAATCCCCTCTTCTGTTGCTTTCTAATAGTAATACTTATATCTTTCAAATTGTCCTTCTTTTTTTGGTTGTTTTTTTTTTGTCTTAACTTTCAAATCTCTTTCCCTCCCTTTTCTTTTTTTCCCCCACTTAAAATTATTTGATCATTAATGATGGCTTCTTCTTTGTCCCCTGTCTTCTTGTTTCTTGCAAGTATTTCTTGTTGCTTCTCATTAGTTCCAAAATTTGGTTCTAAAATTGAAACACGAAGCCCAAAAGGAACTTCTCCTTCTTGTGTATCTCTTTCCATTTTTTAAGTTCCGTTTTTCATTCTTCAAGAGTGATACCATTTTAAAAACTTTTAAACAACCATCCAGGTTAATTTTAGTTCAGTTTGTTACAAAGATCAAAAATCACCAAATTGTCCCAATTGTCACTACTTACTTACTTTTTTCCACTTTCTCTTCCTGGAGTTCTATTATTTGTTATCAAGTTTCCATTCAAATGTATCTTTGAAGAATCTTATCAAAATTTCACTTTTAATTACAGTTCCATTCCTTAATTCCAAGTAGTTCTCCATTTTTTCAAAATCCTGCCCTTGTTATGTCTTTTTTCTCCTTTCCAGCTTTTAAAAAACTTTTAACATGTCCAGAAATTTTTATTATCCCTTTATTAACCCAGCCACCATTATTCGCGTATAAGGCCGACCTCCAAATTTGGGGGGGAAAAAAAAGGTTCTAAGTCGGCTTATATGCGAGTATATACGGTAAAATGATTGAGAGAATTAAAAAGGAACATTTTTAATTATTAGAACGATTATAAAAATATAAGTAAGGAATATGGGAAAAAAAAGTGTTAATCATGCGAAAGTTTATAAGTGGTTCCCAAAAAGTATTGATATTTAGTTGAAAAGAAATGCCTTAAAGATGTTTAAGATTTTAATGCATATTATGATAGAATTGAACTGATGAAATGTGTGTTTTATTTATATATGTATATTAATTTTTTCTTTTAAGAATATAGATGTCTATTTAAGAATGTACCAAAGCAGAAATCCGACTGGAAGTTATGTATTATATTGAATGCAATAAATTCTCAAAAGTTATATATTGAAGTTTAAATAAGGAGTTTTGAATGGATAAATTAAAGATAGAAAGGTGGTCATACTCTAATGATAATTACAGGAAAAAAAATGTTAAAATTAGGAAAAGATAATATCAAAAATTGTAACAGGACAGACAAAGCATGTATTGACCAAGCAGAATTCGATTGGAAGTTATGTATTATGTATTATATTTGAATGTCATAACCTTAAGGGTATATATCGAAATTAAATAAGAATTGGATGGATAAAATTAAAGATATAAAGGTGTCATATTCTAATTTAGAACTACAGGAGAAAAACTGTTTAATGAGATAAGATAATCATGAAATTAAAAACAGGATAGATAAAAGTATAAATATAATGGATTTGATTAAGGATTGAGATTGTTAGTTGAATTAAGATGAGATAATCAAAACAAAATTGAGAAAATTAAAAGAGGGGAAAAATTATGTAGAAAATATAAAATGTATGAAGAAGTGATAACCTGGGACCATGTTACTTTCAAAAAAGATGTTTTATTTGTATTTTGTTTTTTGTAAAAACCCAAATAAAATTTTCAAAAAGAAAGAAAGAAAGAAAGAAATGGACTCATCTGTTCATGACCCAGATAAGAAAGCAAGATGGTTAGAAACCACACAATGTTTCTCTCTGTGGAGTCTTTGAGTTTGGTTGTATCCTTGAAAACATTTTGTTACCTGACTAGGTAACACTTTAAGTGCACTGAGCTGGGTAATAAAATGCCTGCAAGGAAACAACCAAGCTTAGAGAACACCAAGGATGCCACAATGCAACCCTAAGCTAACCACTACCAAAGTCTTCTATCTCTCCAGTGGAGCAACCTATGCTGCTATTCCATGCACTAGTTGAAATTCCAATAAGGAAAAAAATCTGTTTAGCAATCCAAAATTTCTCTAAATTGCATTGCAGCAATGAGTATCTCTCTCTCCCCCCTCCCCCCCTCTTTCTCTCTCTTTCTCTCTCTCTCCCCCTTTCCCCTCTCTCTCATATGTGAAGAAATAGAGAACTTGTAGCTAGGCTGCAACTTTTTCATGTGTTCCTGCGCACAAGTGTGTGATGGGAACTTCCTGACACAATGCCACATATTTTCTACCACATTTCTGTGAGCCTTGGCTATAAAAATGAGCTACTGTGTAGTTCCTCTCATTTTTTGCGACCAGAATTTGCTACCAGAATGGATTCTGGAGTAGTATCTATTTCAAACTATCTATTCCAGGGAACCTTGATATTTCCAAGTATTTCCCAATGTTAATTAACCAAACATATATTTGATTAATTATTCATTAAACCTTACTTAACAAATTTGCAACGTATTAACAACTAGATAATAAAATTCCATCCAATATTTACACTCTACTGAGCGAAAGGTGATCCAGGAGAAATGAAGAGATTCAGCAGAAGGAAAATAGATCTATACCCAAAGATAATCATATCAATGATGAACAGCAAAGTAAGCCATACTACTTTTTATTGTATATATAGCTCTAGTTATTGATTTCTTGTCTTTGTATTTCCAGAGCTGAACCATCACAACAAACTCTATGTTTTTGGATAAAAACAATAGTTGATATTTAATGTTGTAGTTCTTCTGCTATTATTAATATATTTTATATCACCAAAAGTTCATTGCACTATGAGTTTTTTCTTATTCTCTTTCCATGCTTATTTTTAAGAACTGCAGATAATTAATCATCTATCATTACAAAAGTATTAAAGGTAATTTAGCTGTTTGTGATGAAGTTCTTAGTTTACCTTTTTGACTGAGTCTGCAATCACATTGTTGCATGTTGTAGTGGATTGCAATACTGATGCTCTTTCAGGCTCTTTTGATCCAAGGTGGATCAAATTTCAGAAATGGATAGTAACAGCAGAGAATGATGAAATTCTCAGTTGCATGGTGTATAAGTTTGGAAGGCCTATATTGAAGAAAAATATTTAAGTGAGCATATAGCAAAACTCAGCATTGCCTCTTAGTAGTGATTTTGAAACATGTTTCCAAATACTAGTTATCTGGGAACAATAGGAGTGGGGTACATCTGTAAGCTATTTGTAAATATCCCAAAGGTGTCTGATTGGCTGTCTTGAGAAACAAAATGGTAGACTAAGATGGTTTCTGGCCTGATCTAATATGTCTATTGTATTCTGAAGAGGAATATCAAATATCAAACATTTTGCATTAAAATGTAGGCCACATAATTCTCATTAGAGCTCCCCAAAGAATCTTCCCCAAAGTTCTTTGCCCTTCTTTTTAAATTCAACTTATCTGAATGACACTGCTGACAATGGCCAGTGATATACTGAATATTGAAACAGTGAGCTATCTGGAAACCTTGCAGTTTATGCCCTCCCAACCAATTATGTTAGCTTATGAAACTATTCCTCTCCTTCCATCCCCTTCCTTCGTCCCCTCCTCTCCGCCCTGCCCCACCTTGTCCCCCTCTCCTCCTCTCCCTTTTCCTCCCCTCCCCTCCTCCCCTCCCTTCCCTTTCTCTCTCTCCTATCTGACTTCCTCTTCCCTCTCCCTCCCCTCCTCTAAAAAAATGAAATCTATCATTATTTTATGAAAAGCAACCCCAAAAAGGAGACTCTTTTCTATTCATTGCTTTCCCTCATAAAAAAAGAGACAATAGGCACTTAAGGTCACACAGTAAGATTTATTTTGTGGATATATATTTTAGTGTAGTTCACTTTAAATACCCTGCATTTGGTGAAATTTTGGAGAGCTGTATTCTTATTTATATGGAGCCAAGATGTGCATGAATACCCTGCCTTTTGTTGTTTTAACCTCTCTTCAGTGGTTTATAATATTCTTGGGTTTTCATACTTTGGCTGCATCCCAGGAGAAAACACGGGAAAGGAATTTCTCCCATGAGTCTTTGAAACTGAGAAATGTTGGAAACCAGGGAGCTCTAGAGAGATAGAATGAAATGTAAGATAAAAATTACAATACCCTCAGCAGCAGCAGCATTAAATTCTCTAATTAAAAAGTTGAAAAAATGATGAAAATATTATGAAGACAAATGTAAAGGAAATATTCACGCATGTTGACATAACATAGAAAAGCATAAGTCTCTTTCACAGAGAAACAAAATGAGAAATTGCAGGGAAATTTGCATCTCATTAGATACTCTAAAATGGGATAAAAAAGTACGGTTTAGAATCTAATGATAGTTGTTTGGATTCTTTCTGTGGATTGGCAAGGGTTCTCCACTCTGAGTTACACTGTTGAATACCAACTTTTAGGCATAATTAACTTTTCCCACACAGATAAGCTACTTTTTAAATTTTCCTACCCTCACTTATAATGGACTTATTTCAAGAAGTATCATGTATGGAATTCATCAATGTATATTGTATTCATGTATTATTTCTAACAACAGATAATTAGATCAATTCTCTCTTTAATCAGAATCTGAGCTTGTAACTAAGAGTCTGCAAGAGACTAGAATTTTAAAGCAAACATCAAAGGTTGGACATGTGTATTGAATAATACTGAAAAAAGTGCAAGAAATATTTAGCAAATAAAGTATGGTTTTCCACTGAAATTAGGCTCACAGTCAGAAATTCTTTATCTCATAATTGTTCAACTTCAATTTTTTCCCTCTTGCTGTTTCTTTTAAAACAATTGATATGGGCATTTGTTAGAGAGACCCAAGTACATATACCTTTACATAGTTTTTCTTTTTCTTTGTTTTTAGATCTAATCATAATTTGCAAAATATAACTACCTTTGCTTCCTTTCCCTCTGTCATATTCTACTTTCCTTCCATTCTCTTCAGTATTTTTTTCCACAGAGGGCTTCATCCAAGAGAGGGACATTTAGAATTACTTGTATTATTCCCTTTTAAAATGAAAAGAAATAGTACAGGGCTGTCAAACTGGATTTCTTCGAGGGCTGGCGGGGAGTGAGTGAGTGGGGGGAGATGGGATAAGATGCCTCCTACAGCACTTTTCCAAGCAAAATGGTGCATGGGGGGGCACATTTTTGGCCTACATGGCCCCTCCGTGCCTCATTTTTGGCCTACATGGCCTCCTGCAGCACTCTGCCAGCCAAAAACAGGTCATGCAGAGAAACATCCATAAACAGATGCTGGACGGATAGAGAGGAAGCCAAACGGAGGCAGTGAGTACATCGCGTTTTCCAACGGATGGCAAGGTTTTTTGTCCATTTTACATCCTCTTTGCATCCGTTGGTTCACTGTGACATGGGCTTAAAATGTGGTGGTGCAGGTTTAGATAAATGTGGTGGTAATTGGGGTGATGTCTGAATTGTCCAAATGATGAAGACAGTATCAACAATTCTCGAGAGCAGGATTTATACTATTTAGCCAGCAAATTGTGTAATTAGCTATGTTTAAAGTGGAGTGGTGAGGCAGATATCTCATGATGGTACAAGAAGATGGTTTTGATATCTAACAGCACTATTTCTACAAACTATGGGAGGAACATCACACTTTTTTTTAATCTCTAAAGGTAATTGCCGCATTTGATATGGGCAGAAAGTCATCATTTAATTGCAAAACCCTTGGAAAAGCAGAGCTTTGGGCATCTCCTCCCATTATCCGTCAAAAAATATGTTGTACACATCCTATCAATTTCACAAATGAAACTGGGTACTTCTGTAACATTATAAGAATCCTGTAAGAATCTACTATGTGGGTGGTATAGGTACTCTTAAAATAGGCTCTGTTGAAGCTAATTTTACTCTCGTTTTCTTTTCAATTTCACAGTACCTATAGGAAAAAGTCCAAAACTTTCCTTTGAAGAATTGCTCAAGTGAAACTGTTCTATCTGCAATTAAACACATCATACTCAAAAGCACATCACAAATGCACAGAGGGAAAATACAGGTTTTTGAGGGAAACTACTAAGAGGAAACAAATTGCAATGTGTGTCACATTGTGGATGTGAGCCAGTCAGCACACAGTGATAGGAAATAACATTAACGAAGATCTTCTCCAATTTTTCAAAAGGAAAAGAAATCTTATTGCCTAATCAGTAAGCTAGTCAACATAATATGCTTTGAAGTTAACACTTCCTACTCTGCAATAACACTAAATTTGTGCCAGGCAAAATATTGCCTTTGTTGCCGTCATCTCTGGAATTCTGCTTCAATATTAGTATATCATTAATTCTTTATCAAGGAAATTAGAAATCCATTTAATTGTTCTTATAGTTTTTTCCTTAAAATAGATTTAATTTAATGTTATGTTAGTGGGGTTTTCTCTTCTTTTGGACTTTATAGTGTTCACATATTTATTGACTGATACATACACTAACGTAAAGACAGCATTTATTCTGAACCTGCACTCAAAAACTCAGTAGGAATAAAAAGTGGTGGGTGGGTTACTTAAAGGATGAAATAATTTCCATTTACAAGTTACCTAATGGCATTACACATTTCTAATTAGACACAGGTTCAAGTGATACTGTTATTGGTTTATGCTTCAGGGCATGAACAACCTTGAATTAACAGAATAAACTTATTATAAATTGGTAATTAAAGGTAATTATAAAGTAGGCATAAGAAATCAAGTGATGCAATTGGCTAATAAGAGAATACAGAAGGTTGAAATTAATATTGTCCAATCTAATTTTAGGTCTCTTGAAACAAAATTAATGTATATATAGTGTATTTAAAGACATTTTCCAGGAAAATATTGTAATTGCAAGAAGACATTATGAGAGCATTCATGGACAGTTGCATTGATGGTAATATTAATTCATGCTCGCTATGAGACTATGCTACTAGACAGAAATTACTTTAATTGGGTTCTTACTCTAGCATATTTGGAGTTTAATTACTTTTGCTTTACATGCTGCAGTTTGGCTAGAAAGCTACAAATTAAGCACATCAAGAAACATATTTGATTCTTGTCCATAGTTTACTAAGAAAGGGAATGCAAATGATGATGGCTCTCTTAGTGTTATTGGAAGAGGGCTGCAAAACTCCACATAGTCATTAGATAGGGACAAAGGGTTTCCTCCTCAGAGGCCATCTAGGATTCATCCATAGTTTTGAAGGCCAGTCTGGTAACCCTAAACTGACCTGCATGTTTTATAGCTAGGTAGGAGCATGAACCTTTGAATCAATCAATGATAGCTATAGAATCACAATAGCTTTCGGATGTCATTATGCAAATAAGAGATGGAATCAGTTCATTTTATGACAATCTTCCCATTCTGTCACTCTCCATAATTCCCAGCCAACACAGACAAATTGGAGAATACAGGTAACTAATGGAATAGCCTCAAAACATATATACTTTAAAATATAAATAAGTTATGTGGGAACTTTGGGTTGCATCCAGATTACATTGAAGTTCTTTCCCTTTATGAACAATTGATTTCAGCAACTTTGGCTTCAGTCCTAAACAAAAATTAACTAGGAATTAATGCCATTGAGATACTTCTGAATGTTCATGCTGCAGTGTTAATCTATAGATAATTTTCAAAACCTAAAAAAAAGTATCAAAATAAAAAAGTAATGAGTATTGTTCTCTAAATAAAATTTTAAGGTGGTGGTGCAGCTCTTCAACAGGAAAAAGACTTGAGGGGAGCGGTGCTTGAGAATGTAGGTCAGAGCATTAATATAAATTTGATCACTTCCTTTTTATTCTTCAACATTCCCTGTAATAAATCAACTCCCCTCCTCACCCCTAGCCCCCCCCCACATTTCACCCCTTTCGTCCTGATTTCAGATCACCAAATGTAAATCTGTGACAAGGGTATCTATATATAATATTAATGGGCCTGAGAAGGATTGGTGTGAAATGTGAATGCTTGCCAAATAAGGAGCGATCAGAGCCGAGCTGTTCATTCTCTGTAGCATGCGCTACATCATCTGCAGGACAAATGTAACATCATTAGGCAAAAAACTCAGCTATTCTGCACGGAAATGGCTAAGCTGGAGGTACCAATCAATCTAGCCAAGCCAGGTCCCCTCTGATACTGTCACAGGCAACAGACAAAACAGATTGCCACCTTGATCGCAGAGCTATTCAAAGCAAAGCAAAAACAACCTGACTCTTATCTACTAGATGCCTGAGTAACTAGTAGTTGCATTCACACAATATATTTAGGCAGACCAAAAAACTTACATGCTTTGTTCTAAAAAAAGGCATACCCTCTTCAGAGGCAGCCCCAGTAGATGATGTGTTGTCCAAACCTGTCAATATTTATTCTGAGGTGAGTTGGTTTTCTTAAAAGTTTTAATTATACATCTTTAAAATCTCAATAGATGCAACTTCTGAAGGCTGGTAGCAATGGTGGCATTGCTGAGATTGGGAATCTACTGAGGTTTATGCCCCAGTAGTGGAGAATCCATTCTGAACTTTGGAACATTACTGCCCCACTCCAACCTCCTGCACAAGCAAGAAACTCTACACTATTCCAGACAAGTGACTGTCCAATCTCTTCTTAAAAGCTTCTAGTGATAGAGCACCCACAATTTCTGAAGGCAAGCCGTTCCACTGGCTAATTGTTCTTATTGTCAGGAAATTTCTCCTTAGTTCTACTGTAGATTAGTTTCCATCCATTGTTTCTTATCTTGTCTCCTGGGACTTCGGAAAGTAGGTTTACCCTCCTCTTCTTTGTGGCAGCCCTTCAAATATTATATCATGTTATCCCTAGTCCTTATTTTCACTAGATTAGACAAACCCAGTTCCTGCAACTGTTCTTCATTTGTTTTAGCTCCAGTCTCCTAATCATTTTTGCTGTTCTTTTCTGCATTCTTTCCAGAGTTTCTACATCTTTTTTATAATATGGAAATCAAAACTGGATGTATTCTAAATGTGATCTTACTAAGGCATTATAAAGCAATGCTAATATATCACGTGTTCTTGATTCTATCCCTCTGTTAATGTAACCTAGGATGTCTTTGGCTTTTTTGGCTGCTTCCGCAATTAGAGCTGCTGTCTCCTATTTAAATGATTGTCCAAGATCCCTCTCTAAGTTATTGCTATTGAGCCAAGTTTCATATAATCCATGCCTGTCCATTTGATTTTTCGTGCCTAGGTGTAAAACCTTACCCTTCTCTACATTAAATTTCATTTTGATAGATAGGGCCCAGTGTTCAAGTCTTAACCTCCTATTTGTTCATTTGAGTAAGAGATGGCAAGTAAAGAGATGGCAAGTAAATAGCACATGCAAGAGTAGCATGATAGAGGGAGATACACACCTGGACGGATGGCCAGAGAAAGGCCTACCAAGGTCTCAATTTTGCAACCTTACTTCTACTAAGCAAACAAAAATTGAAAGGAGGTAACAGAAAACTATCATTGGATGACACCAATGATGTCTTCCCTATTTTGTTGGCTTCAAATGGTACTATTTGTCATGCCATGCCCACCTCTGATTTATAGAAATCTTTTTGAAAGTGTTCACACTCACACAGATCAAATTATTTAGTACATCAACCATTCCTGATTTATGTAACTTGACATTACATACTTTATTAGATTTTATTTGGATGAATAGTAATCTATTCTGGAACTATGCATCTCAAGGTTGCCATCTCCTAAAAGATTTGTTTCCCATTGCTCGGAATAGGATTTTTAATCATAAGCCATGCATATGGGTCAGTTTGTACCGGTATATGTGGACTTCTTAAAAGTAAGTATCTCATTAAATCTCTGGGCATAAACGATGCACTGAAATCTGATGTTGGTAAACCTGGGATAGTGAGATTTATTCTGAGACCCAAATAAAAGTTAAAGTTGTTACTGAGTAATAATCAAATGTTACACAATTATTATTTGAGAAAGTTGCATAAGATATTATAGATTTCTATGGAGCTTTTATACCAGTGGAAATAGAAATTATTTAATCCTTAACAAAAGATGGGAAAGAAATGCAAATGTGAAAAGTACTTTTAACTCTATTAAAATTATTAGAATTATCTAAATGGCTAAAGCTGGAATAAGTAATTCAGTTCCATTCACAACTTTTTGGATTTCCAACCCTTCCAGCCTCAACCAACATGTCCACTGGAAAGATTTCAAAAGCCGTTGTTCCAATAGAATTAGAAGATATCAGATTTATTATATCTGAGATAGTGGGTTACAAGAGGATCTAGTAAGCATACACAAAGAGGATTGTCCCCAATTTATGTCCATAGCAGAGAAACAAAATCAATAGGAGAATATATATAGCTGAGGGTTGAACTGTGGAGTTTCTAAATGTCATCACTATTAATGTTACCTAGTCAGATAGGGTAACATCTGCAAACAAACAACCAAACCTGGAGAATATCAAGAACTCCCCAGAAATGAAATCTGCAAGATTCCAGATAAGCACTGAATCATATGGATTGTAACATCTAATTATGCAATACAATTTAACAAAGTGCTGTATACAATGTTAACAGCAACACGTGTATGTTTTCTCCAAGATCTACTTTTAGCTACCACCTGGGGTTAAATTAGTATAGCTTATTTCTGGATTTCTCTTCAAGGTCATAGAGGCAGAAGCCCAGTTCATTGTTTGCAAGACTAATAAATCTCTCCAAAGGTCAGCCTGAACAGTCATTATCAGCCAATCAGTTTTAATTGTGCTTTTAATATATAAACCATTTGGAAGAATATAAAAAACACTATGTGAGTGCAGTTTCTGAGTTCAATTTTCTTCCCTTTCTTTGAAAAAAAAAAAGATGGAGTCAGTTTATTAATAGTTTAAATAAAGGAAATCAATGGATGCATTAAAGGTATTTGTTTTTAAAAGCTTCCTTGCTTCTAAGAAATATTAACGACAATTAACAGACAAAAAAAATCTCCAGCCATGCTTTTCATTATATCAGTTGTTTTATTTGCAGAACTCAGCATCATGAAAATTGCTTTCCTGCACTTTTACTGTATACTTGCATAAGCTAGTGAAAAGATAGTTAGGTCTGAAAAACAGTATTTGAATCATCTTTGTTTATGGAGCTCAGTAGCTCATCTGGTTAGGATGCTGGGCTGACGATCGGCATACTCACATTTGAGACCAAGTTGCTGCCATGGGACTGGATGAGCTCCCTTCACTCTCTCCAGTAGTTTGAAAGCAGGCAACTGCACACAGATAGATGGATACTGTTCTGACCCAGGCTTAACAGAATAACAAAACAGACTCCTTGTCCCCCAAAAAACCCTTTTTTATTTGGTTAATGTGAATTCCTGACATTCACACCAGTGGTGGGATTGAATTTTTTTTTTACTACCGGTTCTGTGGGCATGGCTTGGTGGGTGTGGCAAGGGAAGGATACTGTAAAATCTCCAGTCAGAGGTGATATTTGCCGGTTCTCTGAACTACTCAAAATTTCCGCGACCAGTTCTCCAGAACTGGTCAGAACCTGCTGAATACCACCGCTGATTCACACCCAGAAAAGTTCAGGCAATAAGCCTTACAAGGTTTAATTGCACAAACAGAACCTATCAGTCCTTGGATAGTTGCCAGGCTGAGAGCTTCCAGTTGCAATGTTATGGCAAAGAGTCTCTGTGAAGCATGAACTCATATAAACAAATCTTCATAATAATTAAGCAAACTAATTGTCTCCTGCAAACATCCCTCCCCTTTTGTTCTTATTTATTCCTTATGGGAGGGGCCATTCAGCATCCACTTGTGCCTTTTCTCAGTGGCGACCCCTGTTCCTTAGTTGTTCCCTACTCCTGACAGCTCTGCGTATGCATGCAGCTGGAACAGGCTCCAGCTGTTCCTCTTCCCCACTTACCTCTGACTCCAAAGGCAGCTGATAAATGTTGGACAGCCCTGGCCCCCTCTCTGCCTCTGATGCAGAGCACCCATCAGAGCCTTCCCCAGACTCCAGGACTGGCCCAAGTTCCTCCCCAACCTCCTCACTGTCTGAATCTGTCACCAGCTCCACTGGCAGCTGGCGAGCCACAACAGGTACCACTTTGCTGTGCAGCTTAATGGGGACATGTAAAGAGCCCCTAACTGGGTGTCTCTAGGGGAACAGTAATGTCACCATTCAATCCGTTCCACCCGGAAGCACTATGGTGCTCTTGCCAAAAATTTAAGTATATATATTTCTATGTTTCTCTTGTGGTTACATGGTAAAGTTGATCCTGAATAAAGTCTCTCTCTTTTATCCTCACAAAGAAGTGAAGATGTTGCCTTTATGAACAAAGCATGATTCTATGTTTAATTCCAGCATGAGAAACTATACTGTTCTAAAATGTATTAATAAGTAGTGTTTCTACTCTCCTGAATGTGAATTTATTGATTTTATTTTTATCTAAAATATTTTAAAAAGAGATGTCAACAACAGGTGTGTGTGTTTGTTATCATTCCTCTGAGAAGCAAGAACTCCTGCACCACATCCATTTACTCCCTCCAATTTGTGTTAGTTTTGAAACAAACTTTTGACATCATATAGCAGCTGAGAAAAAAACTGATTCACTTATGGGGCAAGTTTGGATCCCTTAGCCTGCCTTTCTACTTTAAAATATTTTAAAGTGCCCTAAAATGCAGGAAAAATTATTTCAAGAAAAAGGGGCAATAGAATATTACTTTTAGAGCTTAATATCATTTTAGATAGCTCTCTTGGTCATAAAAGACAACTGACTGTAACAGAGGAAGGCATTCTGGCATCTTCCAAGCATCGGTATTGACAGGAAGTGGGCAGCAAAGGAGCAGGATCCAAAACCATGCAAGTCAATGGGGTTCACTAATCCTAAACATTTTAAGACAAATGTCTGAAAAATATGAAACTGAAGCCCTTTCCTTATCTGCATGAAACCACAGCACAAGCATGTCCTTGTAATTTTACTTTCCTCTCATCTCCAGTTCATAAGTGAGGCAAAATCATTCTTCGCAACAGAGTGTTAAAGTAGCATTTTGTCCTTAAGCTGACAGCGTCCAATGATACTCACTAAATGTCTGAACTCTGTACATTTTTTTTACTGGTTATGTTGGAGAAAAGCTAGGAACTAGTGGTGTGGTGGGATCAGAGAGCATTTATTGGCTGTTTCAGCAGACCTCCATCCTCTTCTTTCATCCCCAGTCATACTTGTCTACCACAATACTCCTCTTTCCTCTTCAAATTGCTGAACTGTATGTGTATCATACATTCTGGTACTTGAAATAACCTAACAGCTAAATAGCATACAGGCTGACCAGTATGTGAGTTATACATGTTAGAAAGAGTAGATAGCTGTGAGGAAGCATAAATTCTCTTCACTCTTAAACTTTAGCATAAAATTAATCCTGATGTAGAAAACATAAACATTGCATAAAATTAGTATGTTTAAACCTTCATTTAAACACAATGGCCTTGATTATTGTGCTGTGTTATCTTTTTTGATGTACACATGCTGAATGACAAAACTTTTTAAAATACCTCAATTTAGAAGCATTTATACCCACATGTTTAAATGTTTGCAGCCCTAGAGAATTGTTCCTAGCCACTGTGGTGTACTGTGCATAGAATTATGCTATGAATAGTTCTATTTATTAAGGAACTAATAATACCTCTAGATGCAAAATAGATTCCCAAAATATAAGGAATTCTCCTTTATTAGTGACATTTTCCCTAGAAAAGAGAATCCAGGGAAATTCACTTTCAATGTATCTTTGAAATATAATAGTTTTATTATCTTTGTAAATGAAATTTCTGAACTGTTACAGGTGAAATTCCAAGTTGTACCTAGATAACTACAGCTATTTAATCATACTAGTCCTTGAAAATAAATCCTACATTATGTATAGAGCTTGCCTTATCGCTTACAGTAGCTTCAAGAGGAGATAATAAATCTAATTGATTCTCCTATGTGTTATCTTAATGCCAGAATGTCCAACACAAAACTGTACAGCGATATTGAAATGACCACAACACAAAGTCAACAGGATGTCAAGAAAAAGAACAGAACAATATTCTTAATTCTGAAAAACTGTTATTGATAATCAATTGAAATGCAGCCATCATTGAAGAACTGTCCAATTTTCAATTGCAGTATAAGTTGGGAAACAATTTGAAAATAATGGCTCATTCAAAGAATGGTGGGTTGCTGGGTGCTTTTTTTTCAAAGCAGTCAATATGGATTTCATCTGAAGGACAAATAAGATTTTGGCAGCCTTTGTGCTTTAGACATTATCTATAGTATGTGCCAAAGTGGTCCAGCTTCTATTAGCATGTGAAATGCTTTGTGTGTGACTTGTTGAAACTATTTATTGGGATATCTGTCACTTAAGTGTTTACAAAAAGTGTATTGTAACATATCTACCAACATTATAGGTAGTTTACTTTTTTTAGTTACCAAGTCACTTATGTTTTGCAGTGAAAATGAAATAGATTCCTGACAAACCTAGCAGACAACTTTGTCTCCCAAAAGGTAGAGAAGGAAACTAGAGGTTCAAATACTGGATCATGTAATTCTCACTAACAGAGATGAAATTATAGAAGAGGTTGAATTTACAGGAACCTTGAGAGGGGGAGTGCCACGCAATATTGGAATTCAACATAAGCAAGCATGAGAGATAGGGGAAAAAATCAAACTAGCATCTTGGACTTCAGGAGACCTGATTTCAATAAACTTAGAGAGAACTTGGGAAGGATTTCACGAATGAAATTTCTGAATGGGAAAACAACTCAATAAAGCTTGGGAAATTTTGAAAAGTTAGATTATAAAAGATCAGTCTAGCACAATACCAACAAAGAAGAAAAATAAAAGAGGAAAAAATAAGTCCAGGAAACTACAGATCTACTGTATCAGCCTGACATTAATACTTAGGCAAATTCTGGAAAAGATAATCACATTACAAATCTGCAAACACCTAGAGGCAAGCAGAGTCATAACCAGAAGCTAACATGGGTTTGTCAAAACTGATCATGACAGACAAATCTTATTGCATTCTTTGACAATGTCAAAAAAATATGGACCAGTGAAATTAGATGAATATAATTTACTTGGACTTCAGTAAGGCATTTGATAAAGATACTTAGGGGACTGGAGGCTAAAATATATGAAGAACAGTTCAGGAATTGATACTACTAATTTAATGAAAAATAGAACAATTAGGGCTGACATGATAGCAGTGTTCCAATATCTAAGGGGGGGCACAAAGAAGAGGGAGTCAATCTATTCTCCAAAGCATTTGAAGGCAGAAGAAGAATCAATGGATGGAAACTAATCAAGGAGAGAAGCAACCTAAGTAGAAATTTCCTGACAGTTAGAACAATTAATCAGTGGAATGATTTGCCTCCAGAAGTTGTAAATGCTCCAACATTGGATGTTTTTAAGATGAGATTGGACAACTATTTGTCTGAACTGGTATATGGTTTCCTGCTTGAGCAAGGCTTGGATTAGAAGATCTGCCTTCTGTTTTGTTATTTTACTATTCTTTGCCTCATAATGCTTTTTCATATAAGGATAGATTGCATAGTATCTTGGTTAAAACAATGTCAGGTTACAATTCACTTCTGCAAAAATGCAGTATACTATTCTACTGAAATGTATGTTCTTCTGTTTCATAGAATGCTTCACTCATATTAAGCCTGATTATGTGTTGAATCTGGAAAGTAAGGTCTGGGCTTGGGGAAAAACTTTGAAAAGTTATATTCTGCAAATATTACTGGATGGATATTTGCATTTATTTGAGAGTACATAAAAAGGTAAAGTAATAGGTTAAGAGGAGAGGAAATATGAAATCATCCAAGTCTCAGCAGGACTGATCTTATTGGGACTCCGAAGCTAAGGAACATCAGACCTGGATAATACTTAGACAGGAGACTCCCAAGAATGATAGGGCTCCAGGCTAAACAAGGAAGTTAAACAATGCCCTGGAAAAAGGCCATAGAAAATACCATCTGCTCTGCTGCCAAACAAGCTGCTTGGATATATCACCAAGAATAAGGTTTCAGCAGTATGGAAGTGATGGAGGCACAGATCACTCTACTGCTTTGTTAGCTATACTGGTTAGCAGATGGCATCTGTATACAATTCCAGATGCTGGTTATCACATTCAAAACTCTTGACTGTATAATTATTTGAGAGACTCTTCCCAGAGATTAGTGTAACACTCACCCTTAAGGCTTCAAGAAACTATTGAAGACCTGATTGTTCTTTTGCCTGTTTTGCTTTGCTTTATCTTGGTCTGAAATTGAACACTGTGCTTTTCCAGTCACCTGTATTTTTATATGCTTTTAAAGTATAGATATGTTGCTTCTTAGTTGTAAACCACTAGTTGGAAATCAGATGGTCTGATCCAGTTAAATAAATAAATTTAAAAAGACAAACTGTTTGCAAACTTTCAGCTCAAACATACAGACACCACACTTTTGCCCATGGAAGATGCTGTTTGGATTATGTAAAGGTTGACATTAAGACAATGAGTTGGAAATTCCTCGTGGTAAGCTAAATAGCATTTTACTAACCAGGAACTAAAATCAGATACTTAAATCAGATCTAAATGATATTTAGTTATGGTGCCCTGTTTTGGTTTAATAGTAACAGTGATAACATTGCTGGAGATTCTAATTTGTTTCACATTGTAAAGCCCCTGTCACACAGCACCAACAGATGGAAAGAGGATGTAAAACAGAGAGAAACACTTGCCAAGCGTGAATGCATCTGTTCTGTACTCACTGCGTCCGTTTTTTCATACTCTCTATCCGTCCAGCAGCTCCATCGACTGACATTTCATCCGCTCAAAAAGAATTTGAGCTGCTGCAAAACTTTTTGAGTGGAAAAAGTATCCAATGCGTCCGTTCTACATCCGCTACGCATATGGGGAAACATCCGTTATATGTCCGTTGTCATTCATTACACGTCCGCTATGATCCACTAAGCATCCACTGTGCACCGGCACAACTCGCATCCGCTCCAGCAGAAAACGGACCACAGGGAGGAAGCGAAACGGATGCGGAAATGACATGCAGCGTTAGTAGCTGGACGTAGAAAGATGTAAAGCGGATGCAGCTCACATACAAAGCATTAAAACAGAAAAAAAGTTCATATAGGGGACGTATCTCGGAATTTAGGAGTTTGCAGGATGTCTAGAGGATGCAAAAGGACACCTAGTGGAAAAACCTACATTTCTAATAAAAAGGGGAGAAAATCACCTGGATCTCACTTTCAGTCCAGCAGCCCTGCGGTGCAGACCTCTCAGTCCTTCATCTTGCTCTTGCACTTCCACAGCAACCAGTCATCTCCACCATGGATTGTCGCACACTCCTTTTGGTAGCCGCCATCGTTCTACAAAGCGCGAAGCCCTCTTCTACAGGCTCTTTCACCTTGTTCTATGGGAAGAAAAGGAGGCGTCCAAGAAGTGTCTCGGTCGAAGATGGATCGCGAGAAGAGCCGAGTACGACTGTACAACAAACTGTGGTGGAACGAAGACTCTTGTGCAATCCAGAACTTTATTATGATGTCGTCAGCCATGTTTGACAAAGTTGTGAGCGGCTGAAACCCGAGGTGGACCAAGGCAAACATCAACTTCCATCCCAGCCTGGGCCCTGGACTGAAGGTAGCACTGACACTAGCACCACCTGGCCTCTGGGACAACAAACAGTGCATGCAGTACGGCTGGAGGGTGCCACACAACACCATCAGCATTGTGGTCAGAGAAGTGGTGCAGCCCATCATCTAAGAATACCTGGAGTAGCTCCTCCATGCCCCTCCACTGAAGAAGGCTGGAAGAAAGTTGCAGAAGCAGGTGTATCAGAAGTGGAACTTCCCCCACACCGTTGGAACCAATAGTGGGAAGCACGTGCCTGCAAAACTCCACCCAAGTCAGGGTCCACTTATCACAACTACAAGGGCTTCTTCAGTATCCATCCTCCTTTCGCCATGGTCGATTTGCTGACTACAGAGTTTCATATACATCGATGCTTCAGGCAACGGGTCCACTTCAGTTGCCTAGGTATAGCAACGCAAGTGACCTCAAGGATGGGGCTGGAACGCAACTCATCATGGGTTCCCAGATCCAGACCCCCTGCCCAACGACACACAAGATGTGCCCTACTTCATCGTGGGGATGACGCTTCTCCCTCAGAAACCTACCTCATGAAGCCCTACACTTCCAGATGCCTCACCCGTGAAGAGAGGATCTTCAACACAGGCTGTCCAGGGCAAGGCGGGTGGTGGAGAATGCTTTTGCATCCTGGCCAACAGGTTTTCAGGTACTGTCTCACCACCATGCAACATCACCCAAGACCGTGAGGAACATCGTGGAAGCTTGCTGCATCCTGCACATCTCATGCGCATCCGCAACCAGTGTTGCAGAACAGGCTCGTGGACCCAACAAGGCAAATGGGGACATGGGAGCCTGGTGAATGGAGGGCAAGGGCAAAACCTGATAGATACTGTGGATGTGCAAGGCCCCAACAGAGCTTCACATGAAGGGAAGAAGCAGCGGAACTCCTGAAACACTGGTGCAACTCCCCAGCTGGAGCAGTGAAGTGCAAGACAGGATGGTAGATGCTTAATGATGCTTCTTCAGCCTGTCTCATCACACTGAATGAGATTGTGGCCATGTATGTTGAGTGGCCCTACAATGAACAGGGCATTAATAAAGAGGTTGTGTTTATGTTTGAAATGTGTTGATGAATGATTAAATTGTTATTGGATAATCAAGGGACATAGGTGTGGCACCTGGGAGGGTGGACCATACAGTCCCATTATGCTTGCACTGGAGGTTATCTATCCCAACTGCTATTCTACCCATCTACAAGTATCCCTGCCCCTCCCACTGCTATTCTTTACCCATCCCACAAGTATTACCAATCCACAGGTATCCTGCCTATCCCACTGCTATCCCTTACCCATCCCACAGCTATTTACCATCCCACAGGTATCCCCTGCCCCATCCCACTGCTATCCTTACCCATCCCACAAGCATGCAAAGGCTTACACATTTCTAAAAGGTTCACTAAAGACTTTATTGACTAAAGAACTGAACAAAGTGTGTGAAGCAAGGTATAAACTTTATTAATAACAAACTGTAAAAGCAAAATGACCCAAGAAAAGTGCCCCAAGCAAAGATAAAGTCAAAGGGAGAAATCAGTTCTCTGGCACTCTTCTCAGTGACTCTGAGGCATGCACATAGTCTCAGGGGTGAAAGGGTCCAGGTGCTGTGGAGGTGGCTGCTGCTGGGACTGCTGGTCCTGAGGTGCCAGGGGTTGCCTGGCCCGCGAGGACAAACAGGGGAGTGGTGTGTGGAGGAAGCTCTCAGAGAGCTGGCTCAGTTCCTGTGATTTGAGAGCCCCTTCCTCCATGACATGGGGTGTCAGTCCCCAAGACTGATGACCAGATGTTCTGGGCCGAGCTTTGGCTGTGGGGTGGAGGAAGGAGGAGTGTAGTGGGGCTGTCTTGGTCTGCAGGTGAGCGAGTGAGGCGTGGGTGGCATCTGTGGCATGTGTGGCATCTGTGGCGTGGGTGGCATCTGTGCATGGGTGGCATCTGTGGGTGTCGGTGGCATCGGTGGTATCGGTGGCGTACGATGAAACCTGTGCCTGGACTGGGAAAGGCTGCCTGTGCCTGCTTGGAACTCCTGGTAGCCGTAGCCTTGGTAGGTGAGGCGCCTGTGGAAAGCCTGGAAGGGCTGTTGCATCCACCTGGGGTGGAGAAGCAAACCCTGGACTGGGTCGAGGCCAGGTTCACTGGGCTTGGAGGGTTGTTGCAGAAGACCGGTGATCCTCTCCTTGATCACCTGGTACTGTGATTCGATGTCCATGGAGGCTCTGGTTGATGTAGGTGAGGAAGGGCTTTTGTTTGAGGATGGTAATGTCGGTGTGTATCAGTCTGAGAGAGGAGATCTACACTGTTTTTGATGGTGTCCCTGATCTCCAGCAGGACAGTGTGGCTCGGCCCCTCCGGTCTGCCTCTCTGCCTGCTTTCTGTGGAGGTGGAGCGGGTGGGGGTGGGTTGGTCTCTGGTGAAGTGCCTCTCCTTGCTCCCACTGCGTTAGGGGGTCTCCACGCACTCCGCCATGGGGAGTGCAGCTGTCGGGGGGGTCTCCATCGTGGCACGCTCCACAAGATACTTGCCTGGACACAGGAGCTGACTCTTGGCCAGAAGAGGACTGGCTCTCTGTGGGCTGCCTGAGAGAGAGGGTAGACAGAGGGGCTGCTCTCGGTGGCGGATCTCACCCTCCCAAGAAGCTGCACCTTGGCCATCACGTAGGTCTCCCCGGTCGGTGAGCTTGACCCGCGCCCTGGCCAGACTTCTTGAGGTGCAGCTTCCCGTTCAGGTGTCATGTGCTTCCACACCCGAGGAGGACCTCCGAAGTGTAGGCCAGGCTCTCCGCCTTCTCTCCAAGCCGCCTGCTTCCTCTTGGTGTCTCGATTAGAGCCTGTGTCCTTCCGCCATAGGTACTTGTTCTCCCTCAGCCTTCGAGCACCTCATCCTCATGTTCCTCTTCGATTGAGTATTGCCTCCTCTCCCTATCTCGCGTATGTCCTCTTCCTCCCTCTGGCAGGGCCTTCTGGGCCCTCATCAGAGGGGCTTAGAGGTTCTAGGGGGGGCCCCCCTGGCCAACCCACACCACCACCACCAGCAGCAGCACAGCACCAGCAGAGTCAGCACCAGCAGGACCAGGATCAGCACCAGCAGAGTTAGCACCAGCAGGCCAAGCAGCACCAGCAGGACCAGGACCAGCACCAGCAGAGTAATACCAGCAAAACACCAGCACCAGGAAGCAGCCGCCAGCAGAGTAAGCACAGCAGAAGCCCAAGCACCAGGAGCAGCACCAGCAGAGTAAGCACCAGCAAGAAGCACCAGCACCAGCAGAGTCAGCCCGAGCAGCAGAAGCCCCAGCAGAAGCCGAGTCAGGGCCAGGGCGTGGGATTGGTGGCCTGTCCTTCTTGCCAGGGCTGGCAGAAAGATGGCACAGACTTCCTCTGCTTCCCCATGGTTGTTTGGCTGGAGATGTGTCTGGCCAGCAGGTCTTTCCTCTGAATGGTGAACCTGCTTGCGAGCTGCATCCTTTTATATCCGCGGGCTTGACACAATGCATCCTCCCCACATGCACAGTGAATGCTTTGCACTCCGCCAGGCGATCCCGCTAGGCATTCCGCTAGGCGTCCGCTCTGCATCCGCTGTATCCGCTAGGCATCTGCTCTGCATCCGCTCCTTCTGCTGTGCGTTCTGCTTTGCTGTGCTCCCCTGGAGCCCTGCGGATGTGCCATCCGTTTCCATCCGCTTCCATCCGCTAGGCTTCCATGGAGCATCCGGTTACATCCTGGCTATGTCCTCCCCGCGTCCGTTCCTTTCCGTTGTTGTCCGTCTGTTTATGCCGAAATTTGGGGCACTTTTGAGAGCAGATAACAACGGATGGAAAATTTTCTCATCCGCTGTGTCCTTTTTACATAGTTTTTGCATCCGTCGGCCTATGTGACAGGCCCTTAATAGAAATAAAACTCATTTTTGCTTCCTGATCTACAATAATGTACATGAGCATAATTATAATTTGGATTTCCCACTAATCTGAATTTTAAAATTTATTTTCCTAAAACTGGGTTTAAGGGAAAAAAAATCAGACAAAAAGAATTCTTATACCAGGAAGCTGCTTTCCAAAATTTTCAGAAAACAATGCACATCAAGATGCATTGAATGATACTTGGCTTGAAATATGTAGAAAGCAAAATTTCTAATGTCACCTAATAATGAAATATTCCAAATGTTTTACAACTTAGTAAAGATAGTTTAGGTTTTCTTCTATGTTTGATACCTCATAAGATAGAAGCTATTTATTTTAATGTCACTGAAACCAAGCATTTTTGCAGAAATATGCCAACCTATTAAAGCAATGAGGTTTCTGCAGGAGCTTGTAAGATATTATACCATGACAATTTTATATGACTAACTGTAGTGCCAGTCTTCTGGGTTTATGGGATCCCCACCTGGGTCAATCATCCAAAAACATTTTTTTTAAAAAAGACAAACAGTGCCTCACAAAATTGTGATGCAAACCCTGGCCTTTAGGAATTGCTCCCTAACTAAGGGAAGGGAAAAATCACTGAGAAAATGCTAAAATAGTAATAAGATATGGAATAGAATACAAAGATGAATATGAAATTGAGTTTGTGTCTGTATGGAGAAATGATAACCTAGGATTATGCTGTTCTCAAAAAAAGATATTTTATTTGTATCATGTTTTGTGAAAACCCAAATAATTTTTTTGACAAAAAAAAAAAGAAGGAATTGCTCCCTGATGTTGGATACAAATGGTTTGTCATTTGCTGCTGTACTTTGTGGATATTATTGACCGGAAAGGCTAGATGCAACTATTTACTTGCAGCTCTGTGCAGGATGAGCTTTCATTATTGTATATATGAAGCTTACTTTTTTTCTCTCGGTGGTCTGACAATCAATGCAAATTGAAGACACTAGTCAGTGAACATGCAATCTGGCACACATACATACTGCTTGGAGATTAAGTATATAACTGCTAAAATAGGTAAGCACAGAGAGGAAGGTTTCTTTTAGGTTCTGTAGGGGATGCTGACAGTGAACAGAATGACCAGACAAGAAAATAACTGAAAAGGAGTGGAGTAGACAATCAAAAGGATCCAGGAGTAAAGAGCAGAAGAGGATCAGTGGATATCCATAGGAGACAGAAAAGGATTCAATGCCAGACATCCACTCATCTTCCTCTGATCTATGTGGAAAGGGAACAAATCAGCGCTGGAAAAGCAAACCATGTAACAAGGCAACCTGGGACTTTATCATTGCAAGAGAAGAAAAAATGTGGTTTGGGCACCGATGAAAGAATTTTGGTTAGAAAGGCATTCCCCTCCACACATTCCCCAGCAACAAAAGTGTCTTCCCTTTGCAAATAAAATCAAGACTGATTTAAGAGGGCATTAGCATGATAAGCAACCGTGGGAGAAGGCAAACATTTGTGCATTTGATTCTGAAGAAATATTGAGGAACTTTGAGACAGGGTTTGATAAATATATATGGTGGAACCAGCAAAAGATCATTTAGCAGATTACCAGACAGAAGATTTTAATATACAGGCAAGAAGTAGGAAGGAGGGCCTGGGCAGTCAGGATTATCCCTCAAACAAAAATCTAAGGAACTGTAATCAAGGGAGGTTAATTATACAATTGTGCATAGAATCAGGAAGATGTTCTTGGTAAAGAAATCCAGAAGCTTTTAGGGAAATAACAGGTGCAGAAGGAACATGTGTTAAGACAGAGCAGTGGGAGAGAGTTACTCAGAGGCTAGCTCCCTCCGTTTTGACTCCCTGTGAATGTAAGGGAAAGAAAAGGAAAGATATATTGTACTGTACTGTAACAATTGCCTACTGGAAAAAGGAAAATTCTAATCTTTCTTTTTTAAAAATCTCACTTACCTTGAAGGGCTGCAAATTTGTTAGAAAAAGCTGTACCAACACTGAACCACATTTATATGTTAAGAAAGTAAAAAGGTTGGAATAGAAGGAAGTTAGTTGTCTTGTACAGGGTAGAACACAAATTAATGGACAATGACCAGAAATCAGGATACAAATGTTTTAATCCAAAAGGCAGCTAAAGTAATAAATGAAGTAATAAATAAATAGATGTCATAAAATGTTACAAATAGATGTTATAAATAGATGTATAAATAAAGTAATAAATAGGTGCAGAATTCAATATCCAGAGAAACAGTTAATAAAAACTGTTAGCAGATTTTAAGACAACATTCACTGGGCAACCAGAGTTGCTATTATTTGAGTATAAATTTCATATAGGAAAGGCGAATTTTATATACCCATATTCCCATACAATTCCACAACAACTAAGTGGAACAGTAGAAAAGAAAGTATAAAATATGATCCAATTAGAGTCGTTAGGAAAAAAAGAGAGAAGGAATTCTTTCAAGATTTACACATGAAACAAGTGACCAAACCAAGAAGATCCATGTCTAAACAATGGAAGGTGGTAAGAAATGTCTACGCTGAAAAGAATTCCAAGAAAAATGGCTGGAAGGAGAGACTGACTGAAAAAGAAACAAATTAGCCCTGACAAAGAAAGTCACACAATAAAGCAGCCCTGGACAGAATACCATCATGGGAAAATAGAAGTGGTTCAGGTACTGGCAAAGAAATTTGAGTTAGAAAGGAAGTGTAAGTATATTATATTTCTCACTTGCCTTTTAGGTTCTACAATGCTTTTCTCTCATGGAACCAAAGCATGGCTAACATAGGAAGGCATTTTCATTTTACATAATTTATTGAGAAAAATAGAGTTGGATGGAATCTTGTAGGTCATCTAGTCCAACCCCTGCTCAAGCAGAAGATCCTATACCATTTCTGACAAATGGCAGTCCAATCTCTTGAAAGCATCCAATGATGAAGCTCCCACAATTTCTGAAAGCAAGCTGTTTCATTGCTTGATTGTTCTCACCATCAGAAAATTTCTCCTTATTTCCTGGTTGAATCTCTCCTTGATCAGTTTTCAAATTTCAATTTTAATTCAAAAATTTAATTTGAAATTTAATTTCAAAGCCAGCAACTAGATAAGCAACTATGAGAAGGGGGAGAAATCAAATCTATGTGCATTTGACCTTGCAAAACCTTTAAGGAACTTTGAGGCCCAGCTTGACAAATATCTGATATGATTTTTGTCAAGAAATTAGACCTAGATATTCCTGTGCATAAAGGGACGTGGTGGCTCAGTGGCTAAGACACTGAGATTGTCGATTGGAAGGTCAGTAGTTCAGCAGTTCGGATCCCTAGTGCCACATAACTTGTCCCAGTTTATGCCAACATAGCAGTTCGAAACCATGTAAAAAATGCAAGTAGAAAAATAGGGACCACCTTTGATGGGAAGGTAACAGCGTTCATGAGCCTTTGGACAGCCACATGACCACAGAGATATCTTTGGACAGCACTGGCTCTTTGGCTTTGAAATGGAGATGAGCACAATCCCCTAGAGTCAGGAACGACTAGCACATATGTGCGAGGGGAACCTTTATCTTATTCCTGTGCATGCTCATATCATATAGGAACAGGCCACTGTGTATGCAAACAGATTGGACCAGTTCTTTAGAATAAACCTTTGTAAATAAATTTCACTTAACTTTGTTAGCTCTATAGATTCTTATCTTTACTTGATCTCTAGCTGGCTTCTTTAATCACTCATCACTTCTAGTAGTTTCATTCCATTAGAAGCTCCTAAATATCACATTAGATTTGTAAATAAAAATCAGTCTATCTTGAAATACTGGAAGTTACATCTGGGATCTTATACAGTGAAAGGATGTTCCGTATTCTTGAACACTCTATCCTTTCCTTGTGCTGGGAATTTTGCCATTGTTCCAGGAATTACACTAGTATATCTGATAATTTTGAATTTGGCAACTGTCTATATGTTATTTTCTNTATTCTTGAACACTCTATCCTTTCCTTGTGCTGGGAATTTTGCCATTGTTCCAGGAATTACAGTAGTATATCTGATAATTTTGAATTTGGCAACTGTCTATATGTTATTTTCTATACCTGTTTCAGATGAATGCTCCAAAAGCTTTTTTATGAAATATTTTTCCAAGGAAAGCTACCCTATGAGAGGAATTCTTTATCAATCAATTGCTAGACTGACATCAAACAAGGACTGAAGACTCAGTAAAATTTCTTTGTATTTCTGATATCTTTCGAGTGAAGGAAGAAAATCTTTAAAAGAAAAAGAAAAAATAGAAGCATCTGCTAACCTCATTAATATAAATGATTAAATTAATTACACTATATCAAAACAAATTAGAAATAATTTAGCAATGCATTTGAAGAAATGATCTACCCCTTTTTAAAAAAAAAAAAAATCTTGAAAGTTCTGATCTTTGATACATTTCTAGCTGAATCTGTTCTTGGCATGCCTGCGTACATCTGACCCAGTAACATTTTCATCAGCTAGGGAGAAAACTAGTAGTTAAAAATTCTTTGTGCATATAATTGCATCATGTCTAAAAGAGTAAAGTGTTGCAACATCCCTTAGATATTTTTAGCTCAACTTATTTCATCTTTGTTCAAAAAGCTTTTCTTTTAATAATAGTAACAAATTGATATTAGAAGAAAAACACAAGGATGGCAGCCAGCCACCAAAGGCGGTTGCTGAGCAGATAAGGACAGTTTGATCACCTTTGCTTCAAAATAGCTTAGACTGACCATAACTCCTTCCTTGATACTGGAAGTGGAAGGGGAGGAGGGCAGAGGGATGGAGAAGGAAAGGGCTGCTTCCAACATGCCCTGCTCAGTTACTGCCATCTTGTGAGATGGCAGTAAACTTCTATCCTGTAGTTTACTGTTTCTTTTTTCTGGGTTTTGGGCAGCAGGGGAGACAGTCTGAAGAAAATGTTAGTCTGCAGCTGCCTATCTGTCGAAGACACTGGGCTTGATTAAAGGGGAGCCCCTTCTGGATTTCACACATCACATCAATCATATTGATTGGCTCCCAGAAAGGCAACATATTGTCTGGGAATAAGCCAAGGAGGGATATCAATTTCACAACAGCACTTATGCCTTTCAGCCAAGAAATGGTTTATTTTGGGCTACTTGTGACAGAGTTTTTCTTATATTTGGAGCAATGTCCTTTCTTTAAGACTTCTGAGGCGATGTTTTGATTTTAACTTATATATATCTATATCATATATATGTATATCTATATCTATCTTTGAATGCAGTTCAGCTTCCTTCGGGTATTATCCCACATCATTGTAAATTCCCCACATCATTGTAAGTGCTTTTAAAGTTGGAGCAACGTTCAGCAGAAGCTCATCTGCCACCATCAGGCTTCTGTATTGAGAATACAGAAGCCTGATGATGGCAGATGAGATTCTGCTGAAACGTTGCTACAACTTAAAAGCACTACAATGACGTGGGATAATACCCGAAGGAAGCTGAACAGCACACACACACACACACACACACACACACACACACCACCACACACACACACACACATTATATATATAATATATATATATATATATGTTCTGAGGTTTCTCGCGAGTATTTGTATGTGGATCTCTGGTTATTCGGGTTTCTCCCGCGTAGAATTGGAAGTATCTAGGCAACGTTTCGATGAAACCTCTTCCTGGTCCAACACCTCAAAGCCACAGGACATGAAATTGACTTTAAAAATACCAAACCATCGCCAAACCGAACACTTCAACAACATGAATAATCAGAGAAGCCATAGAGACTAGAAAAACGCCCACACAGGATGATATAAACGAGATGATACCTCCCGCCTACCAACCATTTGGAAACCTCCCTCATTAATAAACGAGTACCTACATGAAGAATGACACCAGACCCACACCCACAAAGTGCCACACAAGATGCTACCACCACACTTCCATGCAGAAAAAAAGACTCACACCCACACAGAAGAGGAGACACGACCACGAACCAGAAGCCATACTGCAGCTGCACACTACCCACTTCTAAACCCCTCTGACCCATACAAGACAGCAAACTGACACCCACCATGAAGATTGTGGCACGACCTACGAACACGAAGCCAAACAAACAAGATCACAGCTCACCAGCTCAAATCCCCAGCAACTAAGACTAACCTGAACACAGCCAGGCCCCCACCAAGCAGACACAACCCCCAGCCAATCAGAACACAGCCAAGCCCCCTACCAATCAGAACACAGCCAAACCCCACCCAATCAAGTCACACCCCCACTAGCAGTTAAAAGGAAGAAGCAGCTGCAAGCTCACATTACTCTGAGAAGCACAGAGCTGAAGTAAACAAGCCTGAAGATGATGAATGAGACTTCATCGAAACGTTGCCTAGATACTTCCAATTCTACGGGGAGAAAACCCGAATAACCAGAGATTCACATACAAATCCCGCGAAACCTCAGAAAAAACAAATATTTATATGTATAATACTATGCTGTTTAGCTTTCCTTCGGTATTATCCCACGTTCATTGTAGCGCTTGAAGTTTTAGCAACATTCAGCAGAAATCTTCTTCAAAAAGCACTACAATTTGACGTGGGATAATACCCGAAGGAAGCTGAACTGCATTCATGTAAGTACCCGCGAAAACTTTAAAATATGTATGTATGTATAATATATATATATATATACATATATTATATATATATATATATATATATACAATATATATATATACACTATTAATATATTACATCTTTCTATTTGAGAGTGCAGGTAAAACAGAGGAACTGTGAAAACACACTTCCATTCAGAAGCCTGATCGATGGCAGATGGATCTGCTGAAAACGTTGCTACTAACTTAACAGAACTACAATGAGCTACATAACTTTAACAGAACTACAATGACGTGGGATAATACCCGAGAGCGAAGCTAAAAACAGCACACAAATGTAAGTTACCCGCGAGAGCTTTAAAAAAAACAAATATATATATAATAATACTATATATATATATTATTATATATATATACCTTAACTAATATATTATATATATGATATATATATATATATTATATATTTGTTTTCTGAGGTTTTCGCGAGTATTTGTATGTGGATCTCTGGTTATGTTCGGGTTTTCTGTCTCCGCGTAGAATTGGAAGTATCTAGGCAACGGTTTCGATGAAGTCTCATTCATCATCTTTCAGCGCTTGTTTCTTTCAGTTTCTTTCTGAGAAGCACAGAGCTTGAAAGAAACAAGCCTGAAGGATGATGAATGAGACTTCATCGAAACGTTGCCTAGATACTTCCATTCTACGCGGGAGAAAACCCGAATAACCAGAGATCCATATATATATATATATATATTATATATATTTATATATATATATATATATTTATTTTATTTTAAATTTTCGCGGTACTTACATGTGTGCTGTTCAGCTTTCTTCGGTATTATCCCCCGTCATTGTAGTTGTGCTTTTAAAGTTGTAGCAACGTTCAGCAGAATCTCATCTGCCATCATCAGGCTTCTGCATTGAGTTTGTATGGGTCAGGCTATCACAGCCACCAGTTTTAAATTTGAGGCTAGCCTACTGCTGTGCCAGGATGGTTTTTTATTCATCCTGACTGGTTGGGCTTTGGCCTGTGTTCATGTTGTCCTGGAGTTTGTTTGATTGATATTTCTGGTTTCTTCTGTCTGTTTTGTGGCGTTTGATTGCTGGCACGACTGTGTTCCTGTGTTGGAGACTTTCAGTGCATGCTTGGCTTCGAGTAAAAGGATGGCTATCACTATTTGGAAGCTAGGTTTCATCTGGGGTGCCTGGTGGGGTGTTGTTGAGGTGGAGGTATCAGAGGGAGTCTGTTTGGCCCAGGTGTTTGCCTGGCTTGTGGTGTGAGAATCTTTCTATTTAGGTGTAGGCTGCTCAAATGATTGACAGTCTGTGGAATCATCTCTTCATATCATGCTTTCAGGTCTTTTTTCAATCTCTATGGCTTCTCTTGATGATTCTGTGCTGGGGTTTTCTATAGTGCTAGGGTTTGGTGGCTGAAGTTGATTTATTGTTGGATTAGTGAGGAGGTGTGTTCCAGCTTTTTTACTGCATTTTTGTGTTCATCCAGGAAAAACTGAAAAAAAATTCAGGTGACAAATGTTGGAAGGCTTAGATGTCCCCTAAACAAGCAGGAATGGCACATATGTACAAAAGTATCTCTCCCTCTGCAGGTAAAAAAAATAACAACAAAGAAATTCTTTTTAAAACAAAGAAAGCACTGGCTATATTATAGGTCAGCAAGGGCTATTGCTGGCTGACACTGGAGCTAGAAAATAGTAGTTGCCAGAGTGGCAGATTCTGAAAATATTTATTTATTAATTAAATTCTTACACTGGCCATCTCAACTAAGTGACTCTGTGCAGTTTACAACAATATAAATATATTTCCAGCATAATCTTTTTCTATATATTTGGAAATCCAAAGCATTTCACACTAATATATCCCACCGCATTCAGGAAAGTTTCTGAGTAATCAGGAGCAACATTCAGAAAGGAGGCATATGGTCTTACAATGAAAGGGATATCTTTAAAAAAAAGAAAGAGGGAGAGAGATAGAGGGAGGGAGAAAGAGATGCTGTTTTCTACCGTAAAGGCACCATTGGAAACAATGTACACTCCATGGGTGCCTATGGAAAGTGAGGTGGAAGGCAAGTGTGGAACTGCCCCTTGTGGTACATCACAATGCAAATGCAAAGGAATGGAGCATGCAACATGACATCATGATGCATGTTCTATCATCTTGCCATTATTGTAGCTAAATCGAGATGCTTCTGTTACATCTCATAGCAGTAAAGTGGGATCAGTATATTTTTTTATTTTTTTAAAAAAAAATCATCATTATGGGAAATGCTTCTGTTTGGAAAATTAAGTAATTAAATAATTCATGTAATTCTACAGTCTGCCTATCATTGTCTTCTGGGAAAATTAACATGCAATTCGCTCAGACAGCAATCTGGTAATACTTTCCTGGAAGTAAAGTCTCTTAAATAAAGTTGGCAAAATAAGCCTGTCCTGCAAATGTGCTATTGCATGACAGAAATAGACTATTTAAAATATTATTGTGAATTATAATTAACATTTTGCTCCATATGTTAACACCCTTTTAGTAGTCAGTAACAATCTATTACCAACCATCACTAGGTTTACTCTTACATAAGTAATTGATATTCAATTCCCATAAAAATTTCACTTTGTGATTTTTAGTAATGTTTAGCATATAATTAGTAATTATGATTCTAAAAATTACTGTTATTACTTTTACTACCATTAACAAAAAATGTTACACCAGCAGTGCATGCCATAAGTCTAAATAAATATTTTTGTCGAGATCAATCCAAAAACCAAGATTTATTTACCTCATAAAGCAAATATCAGGATACCTTTTAATTTAAAATGTTGCTGTTCCCCCAAATTACAAATTTCAGTTCTTTTAAACATTTTTCTTCAGAAAATTCTGCTTCAGGAAAGCTGAGCAACATCTGATAAGAAACCATAGAGACAAGTTGCCTGCAATTCTTTTCTAAGTATTTTAATTGAAAAAAAATGCAGCACTAGGGGTTTTTTTTGCAGCAGTAAAACAGACATTCACTGAAAAACAACAAGATACGCATTGCCTGAAGAAATAGAAGGAAAGAAAATGTACTCAAAGACATTCGGCTGGCTTCAATAATTTATCATAATTCTACTGAGGGTTTTTATTGTCTTGATCTTTCTAGTTAGCTCTCTGCCATTTCCATATGTAGCCTGTATTATGCGTGGAACTAAGTCAGCAATTCTGACATCTTCATTTCAGTGTCCCTTTCTGTTCCTTCAGCAATGTTAATGTTACACATTATGGGAGAGTGTATTAATAGCCATATCAAAGGAGCAGAAAGTGTATGTTTTTTTAAGGGGGGGAGAGAGAAAGAGAGAGGAGAGAGAGAGACAGAGAGAGAGAGAGAGAGAGAAGGAGGTAAAAAACCCCATAAGTATTAACTTGGGATTTCCTCAGCCTATTGTCAAGTCAGCCAAACCCACAAGCTTGTCCATTGTGATGATAATGGATTCCGTGTTGTTGGCTCAAAGGTCATGAGGTCACCGTAAGCTCCTTAATGGACTGTGAAATAACTTTAACTGCATTAACCTCTCTGAATCACATGGGTGGCACCAACATCCACTCCTGAAATTCTCATTCGCTTATAGAGACAATACCATTAGATTATTATTTTTTCCCCTTTTTGGAATAGGAATCACTGCTCAATGTAATTATACAGCTGAGCATTTCCATTAGGTGGATAGGACTTTAAAGAAGATTAACTGGAGCATCTTCTGCATCCAGTACAAAGGTAAACTTAAGATTGTAGATTTCAAACCTGTTAAAAACTGCAGATTTTAACTGTTACGGCTTCTAAAGCTTAAAGCCATTAACAGAGATGTAAGGTGATTTTTTTTTCTTCTTTTGAAATAAAATCTATAAAAGAACACAGTTGGGTAAATGCCCAAACCAACTATGTTGTTAGTAATTGGTTGAAGATGCATTAAAAAAGAAAATAAAAGAAAAACAGAATAAAAGAAAATAAAATAAATAAAAGAATAACCAAGAAAAAAAAACTCAGATAAAATGTGATCGCTTATTTTCTCCATAATACTTTGAATTTGAAATCCTCACAATTGGCTACCAGAAGCTATCCTGTAACTATGTATTTCAAGATCATTTCAGAATTTAAGTTTGATGCAATTGCCACATAATGTAAACAAAAGTATGATTTTATGCCTATCTGTTTAGAAATAAGCTGAGTTGGAGTTACTCCCATATCGGTGTGAATAATATTACAATATTAGCATTTCATTTCAGGTAAATTTATTTAGAATTAAGTACCATAGAGCTTACTGAGACAACTGGCCTATACAAACTGCATTGTGTAATTAAGTAGGGTACACCTTTGATTCTGTCACTGGCATGTGGGGGAGGGGGAGAGAGAGAGAGATAGAGAGGAGGGAGGGAGGAAGGGAGGAAGGGAGGAAGGGAGGGGGAATCCTAGGCAATTTCCAGGTGAAAGATTTTAATTCTGAATTTCCCAGTCAATGTGGCCATTGTCTGGAAGTTGCCAAGAGCATCATCTGTGGAACAAATGTTAGAAAGATGGCAGACAGAGCACAATTATGCAATTTTTCTACCTTTGAAGATGAATTTAACATTGATAAGTTACATTGTGATTCCCTATCAACCTTCTTGTGAATTGTGATTGAACCTGGTGGCCAAAGTTGGAAAATACTTATCTACAACAGAGCAGTAATTTCATAAAGGAGCAATTAAAATTATAATTTGAGCCATGAGTTTCAATCAACATTTTTGTAGAGAAAGACTGACAGAGTCAGGGTGAAGAGTCAAGCAAGGAATCAGCTTCAAGTCTCTATGTAATCAGAAAGTTTGAAGTCTGACATACACATACTGTAAGATTATTGTTGAACCTTATCTAGTTTTACCCAGGTGCAAACCATTAGTCTGAGAACATTCCTATGAATAGGCTTGATCATAAATCAGTATTTCTGAAGCCTTCATGTGAGGACTTGTTGTTTGCCCCCAACAAGTTTGTATCTAAGGAGCACTTTAACAGTACATGAAATACAGATTCATTATTTATATTTGAACAAAGGCAAGTACAGTTTTCATATGGAAGGCTAGTACATTTGCTAGTACTTGTGTGTTAAGTTCTAGACATGAAAGTCATCTGGGTGACTTTACACCAGTCACTTCTAGCTCACCTCACCTCACCAGGCTGTGGGGAAAGTAGGAGGAGAAAGGAGTACTAGGTATGTTTGTCTCTTTGGGTTATTTATAAAAATAACAAAGGTGGGATTTTTTAAAAAAAATCTAAAATTTTGCTTTTTATTGCTTATTTTGTCTCTACACTTTGACAACATTGTTTAGCTTGGAAGATAGTGACACAACGGTAATGTATGTTTATTTTTAAAAATCTGATTTTATTTTCAGCTATATGTATATGATTAAAAGATGAACATGCAATGCACTACAAGAACAACAGAAGGAAATAAAGCCCAACTCTTAGTTCAAATGAATTTATGACTATGATGTAGATTTGAAGATGGACAAAAAGACTCAAAGGAGGAAAGTAGAGGTTAAAACTTAAGTAGGATCTCCAAGAAAAAGAGAGAGAGAAAGAGGGAGGGAGGGAGAAAGAGAATTGATTTATATAGCCACTCATTTTTGGGATGAGATCTGGGATACAACCAAAAAATTAAATAACCAACAGATGAGGTAGATTTTGATATAGTTCAGAGATTCTCTAAGATTAGAATTTAGCATGATTTCAGAAATTAGCACTTGGAAGGATGCATTAAAAAGCAACTATTCCTGATATTATTGTTGTGATTTCAAAATGGTTGAGAAATTCACTTACAAATTCTTCACAAACATTCTGCCCATGGTTCGTTCCTTTTCCTCCATTTTTCCTCTCTCATTCTGTCTTAAAATTCAATTCATCAAAGTTGATGCAGGATGCATGCTGAAAATGAAGGATCTGTAACGATCCTTCATTACTGATAGAAGTTGTTCATTACACTAATCAGGACAAGCCATGTTTTATTCAGCAGGAGACAAAAGAAAATATACTCCATTCATCAGAATAGTGATGGGCAGGGAGCTATAAGGTGAAAAATAAAGATAGCAGTGACTTAAAAGCGTACTAGGCAATTGCCTTGATGACCCTGATTGAGGTCTACTTCCTACTGTCTGATTAGCCACCTGTCTTATTTTTCTCCTAAGCTGCTCACCTGGTGGTTAGGGTGAGGGTTGTCCATTTTCTTTCCTGACCTTTGCCACATTTTATCTAAGTTGTCTTATCTTACTGAGTTAACTTATTTTACCTAACATACTTATCTAGCTCCATATTAAATGCCTTACATTTAAGCAATGTAATCAGTGTTGACCCAGTTTGTGTATTGTGTCTTTCTATGTGTGATCCAGAACATCTGGCTCACCTTTCCATTAATCTAAAGTTTCTCGTCACAGCTGAACTGGAATTTTTTTTCACAATAAACCAAGATACTAAATTACAAAATGAAGCATCACAATTGTGCATAAAAGGGAAAAGAGAAGGGGGAAGGGTGCTCAGCCTTGAAAATAGCAATAGTCCAACCTCAATCAATGGTTGGTCCAAATAATTATTGGAACAGACATATGTGATGAATGTGATCATTTCCTCCTTTGCCAAACAGACAAAATTGCAGCAATAATAGTTCCTTCTACTTGGTCTCAGAGCAAAGAGAAACACTGTTTAAAGGAATAGCCTGTCAATGGTCAGTTACAGACACTTGATCTAAAATAATTATTTTGATGGAATAACATTCTTTGTTTCTGTTGTCCTTTATATTTTGAATATATCCAAAATATATTCATTTTCCAACATGAAATGAAATATTAGCAGAAGTTACTTCCAATAAAAACAAAATGAAGACCTTCAGATACCTAATGTCCAAAGTTGAATTATTTTCCCGACCAGTTCATTCAGTTCCAAATGTGGATTAGATTTGCTTCAGATTCCAGCTGACTTTTGTGAGTAGTTTATGACAGCATTGTTCTGTTTCTACTTTTATATTTTAAACATTTTCTTTCCTTCTCCTTTTCTGATACTCCTACACAATAGATTGGGATCTCTCTAATGGCTAAGGATCATCCTGCTTTCATTTAATCTATCTGACATTTCAGCCAGTAGTGCAGCCTCTCATTTCTTTGATTTTTAACATTTGTCACAGCTTGTCATATAGCAAGTCATGCCATTTGTATGCTACATATTTCTTTTATGTCTTTAGCAGTTGTGGAATGTCAACTTTTTCCCCGTTACAGCCTGACACTGAGATATACTAATCACTCATAAATTTCACTGAGCACAGGAAGAACCTCTGAGGCCCACAACTGAGTGAGCACATTACATTTATTTTTGATTACTTTCCCCTCAAAATAGCAGTGCCTTCATTCTTAGCTCCACTCCCTTCTTACATATGTGTTGCATCATGACACACATACAACAGTGGCAGAACACTGTATTGGTGTGGTGCTTCTCTTTCATCCCCCTCCCCTTCAGACTTCTCTGCTTCAAACATTACTGCAAAAAGATATTTAAAGCATATGCTAGTCTGGTTTACATAATGAACACTTAAATTAAAAACAAGGAGACTGCTTTATTATAGGGAAACAATTATCAGGGCTTACAGATGGTTAGTAAACCCATCAAACTACTGTCAGTTCATGAAGACTGAGAAGAAAGTGTCAAGCAGGCACCTTGCCAATCTCATCAGGAATTAAAGAGGAATTAAAATAACTTCTATCAAAAGATGAAAGAAGAAAAAAGGGGTTGCACTGTATTAACAAATAATAACATCCAGATCATGGGAAGTATTTGTCCTGCTCTCTTCTGTCTTGGTTAAATCTCACTTGGTATATTGTGTACCATTGTGGCATGGAAACCACTCCCATAAACACCAGAAAAATAATCCTAGTCTGTCTACCCAAATTTGACACTCTCTAGTTCTATTGCTCTACAACTCCCATATTCCACTCAGCACAGTATTTTGAGTAGAAACATGAGGGAAATGAAAATTAGGGTGGGAGAATAAAGCACTTTTTTCCTGTGACATTGAGGTCTTGAGTTTTGGCCATGCTGATTGGGCATTATAAGGCCAACAATCTGAAGTATATCACACATTGTTAAAAAAAAGTGCTGTCAGTTTCCAGGAGCAGTCTTAGTCTTTGTAATATGTAATCTACCTGTTCAAATGAAATGAGCATATGAGAGAATATGGGGGAACTATTTAAAAAGCATATTGTATTCCAGAGCTGATGTTTTTAATGGGGAGTGACAGAAGGTATGCATCATAGCCAGGGATGGGATTCAAATTTTTAACAGCTGGTTCTGTGGGCTTGGCTTGGTGGTCATGTTATTAGCTGGGTGTGGCCAACTCAATATCACTCACATCGAGGCACGCATCTCCTTGCCTGGCCTCTCATGACTGTGGGGATGCTGCAACAGTTGTAAGTGTGAAAAATGATCATAAGTCACTTTTTTCAGTGCCATTGTAACTGTGAATGATCACTCCACACAAGCAAAATACCAGCAAAGCAGGGGAAAAAAACTCCAGACACGTTCCAGAGACAGGAAGTCTAGTCCTGCCAAGAATGTAATAAGGGTTAACGGAGAGGCAGTTTCTGTAAGCAACACCAGAATGTTTCCTTCCTGCCTTCCTTACAGGATTAGGCCAGTAATTTCTTCTAACAATCGGTTCTCCGAACTGCTTAGAATGTTAACAACTGGTTCTAGCGAATAGGTGAGAACTGGTAGAATCCCACCCCTGATCATAGCTTCATCAACAAGGCTTGGCACACTAGATGTCAAAGACTTTGGTATCACAAGAAAAACATAGAACATTTGTTGTGGTTTTTTGCAGAACTTATAGGGACCTCACCAGAGGTGGGATCCTACTGGCATAATAACCGTTCAGTGAGCGCGTGTTTTGCGTACGTATGCACGCAGTATTTGGAAAACAACTTCTTCTGAAAGCAATCACCATCTCTTGCTAATGTGTGGCACTCAGCAGTGCTGAGCAAAGCAACTAAGGTAAGAATAAAGGACAGCCTAGAGCCTGGTGGGCAGATAGGCCCAACAAAAAAAAATAAGAGAGAACTGGTTTGGTGTCAGATACTCTTCAGAGCTACCGGTTCTATAGAACCAGGCTGAACCAGTAGAATCCCACCCCTGGAATTGACAGGACTAAAGGCTGGAGAATTGAGAAAAGAAACAGGGGAATAAGCATATCACTGCATGGCTCCTATGATCCTCTAATAACTTTGAGGATACAATGCCTGGAGATAGATGTAGTTCTAGGTATTCTAAAGATGTTAGGGCAGGTAGTCCTTGACTTACGACCACAATTGAACCCAAAATTTTTGTTCAGTGAATTGTGAGACATTTGTTCAGTGAATTTTGTCCATTTTACGAACTTCCTTGCCACAGTTGTTTAGTCAATTACAGCAGTTGTTAAATTAGTAATGAATCTGACTTCTCCATTGACTTCGCTTGTCAGAAGTTCACAAAGTGATCATATAACCCTGGGACACTGCAAGCATCATAAATATGAGTAAGTTGCTGAATGTCTGAATTTTGATCATGTGACCATGAGGATGCTGCAACCTTCATAAGTGAAAAATAGTCAAGTCGCTTTTTTCAGTACCCTTGTAACTTTGATCAGTCACTAAATGAACTGTTTTAAGTTGAGTCTACCTGTATTAGATTTTCATCGCTGGCATTGATTGAGCACAAGATATAAAGAAAACAAAATGTGAAGCCAACACAGATTTCATAAAATTTAAACCCATGCAGGAGAAAAAATAGATTACCCAACGGGGGGGGGGGGAAATAAGTTNACGGGGGGGGGGGGATAATAAGTTTATATATCTTAGTTCTGGAACTTTAGCTTCATTTTCATATGTGGCACATTCATTTTCATAAGTCACTTGCAACCTTGGATCAACCCCCAAGAACACCAGTGATGGAAGCTTCACCACTGTGGGTCTTGCTCCCATTAAGATCCCAATAGATGATGGATTTTTAATATGCAAAGGCATTTTTCATATATTGGAATACAATTAAGAAAGGGAAAGCTTTGCAAACCTGGAGTCCCTTGCATTCACCTCATGGTAGTCAAGGACAATTCCAAGCCTCTTGGGAGATATTAAACCTTCATTTCCTGAGACAGCCAAAGAGAATAGAAATACAAATCTGTGTCTTTGCATATGGATTCTACACATTTTCCCTCTTCCAATTATAAAGAAAATGTTAGAAGACTTTGCTAATGCCCAATTGAGTTTTAAAATATTGCTGAAATTAAACTCTACTTGGCCATGAAATGCAGTTGCTGCTCTGGCAAATCTTCCTGCCTGTAATTTACAGGGTGTTCCACAGTTCTGCTTAACTTTAAGATGTATCTTGTCTGGAGATTGTTTAGAACAGAAATTTGTTGGACTCCAGCTCTTGCTTCAAATAGAGCTTGCCCTCCAAAAAGAGTCGAGTTATGGGTAAGTTCTCTCAAGGGGGAAAAGTTTCTCTCCTCCCCCACCTTGGTGCTAAAAAATATTTATTCTATATTTATTTTTGGCAAAGTTTTCAGAAGTGGTTTGCCATTGTCTTTGCATCTCAGTTCTGCTGCTTAGGTTGACCCAGTTTCATGGGACTCTGTACCTGGGTTTCATTGATGCTGATCTTTGATTCTTTTTGATAGAAAAGCCTGGAATATAATTGAAATTTCCTTTTTCATCACACATTTTGGTTCAGTGTAGCATGGTCATTTTGGGAGCCTGGAAGTGTTTCCAGTTGAAGGGATTAACCAGTGACATCAAAATTGCTTGGATGACACCCAACTGGGGGCTCCTTTTGTGTCCCTGTTAAGCTGCCCATCAAAATGGTACCCATCTATCTACTCACAGTCACCTGCTTTCAAACTGCTGGATCAGCAGGAGTTGGAGCAAGTGATGGGAGGTCACTCTGCCATGTGGCAGCAATGAGGTCTTGAAGGCAAGACTACCAATCATCAGCCCAGTAACCTAACCACATGAGCAACTCTGCTCCTCAGGATGAGGATTGTGGGATAGGAAAAGCTTTTCACTTGCATAGCTTCAATCAGTTCCATTTTCATGGAGGTGCTTTGTATTTGATTAAAGGAGAAAGTATAATATCAGAACATCCTGAATACCTGCTAAGACTTATATACAAAGCATTTGCATGTGTTGTACCAATTTCCCTGGTTTCTTATATGTGTAGGTTAGGTTTAAACTAGTGTTCTGACCAAGGCTTCCTGAGACTGTAATTAAGCACATGCTTAATTAAACAATTCTTGTTTTATTTCAACATGGAGTTATTTTCATATCCAGCCGGTAATGAGTCCCAAACAGTCCCTTCGAGACAAGCATCCATGTTTCTTTCCTTTGAATTGCTGTGAATAACTACAGTGCCAAATGAATTATAAAAAAAAAACAAACGAAGTACAGAGTCCACACAGAGCTTCAGCGATTAATCTGAACAGAACGGATGACTTTGCTTCGTACGAAGGTTTCTTCACCTTTGCCTGTCCTTTATACCTTATGGGAGGGGCAATCACCTCCAAGCCTTACTCCTGAGTCACCCCTTTTGACTCAACTGCTCTTTCCTTCGAGCAGCTCTGTGCACGCATGCATTGGGAACAGGCTCCCCTTGTTCCTCAGCCTTGCTGCTGCCAGACTCCAGAAGCTCCAGAGTCAGCACCCCACTTCCAGATGGTCCTGATTCCATCTCTGCATCAGACGCAGAATCTAAGTCTGAGTCCTCTCCAAACTCCCGGACTGGTCCCCATTCTTCCCCACTGCACAGGCTGCCACTGAACCACAACAGCTAGCCAGAATTGGGAATATATCACAGAGATATATGTCGAGAAAGTGGAATGGATTCAAAGAACTGCAGCATAGATTATTAGACTTACAGCAAACAAACTCTCTCAGGAAAGTTTGAAAGAACTGGCATTTAGCCTGAGTTAGAGAAAGAGGTGGTTGGTTGGTTGGTCTGATGAATGATATGATGATATTCTTTAAAATAATAAAATGCTGATATACTTTTTTCTCTGCTGTCCTTGAGTGCATGACTAGATCTTAAGGTATTTAAGCTTGCTGGCTGGAAGAGCAGTCAACCCCCTAATTAACAACTAAAAGTTACACACAATCAGCAACCATATCAATGTAATGCATAGAACAGCCCAATGCACACATTTTGGAGAAAGAGAAGTTCCTTTATGATGGGATCCAGCATAAGCTTGAAAGCTTTGAAGAATAAACCTTTGGTCCCAGTGACTGACTCAGATTATAACCTGGAAGATAAATTTAAGAATTTATCACTAAAGATATGGTCATATCTTTCCTGTTGGAAGCATTCAAATAAAAGCTGCACAACTATTTTTAGAGGAAGATTTTAGCTTTGGCTCCCTGAATCAAGCAGTGGGCTGGATAAACGTAATTCAAATCATTTGCTTTTTCATGGAGCAACCATATATTAGTGATTTTGGTTCACTTGTAGAAAAACAGTGAAAAGCAAATTGCTTCTGATTCCATTGATTCCATTTCTGGCATAGCCTTATTAAAGGGCCTCCAAAAACACTAACATTTTTAAAATCTACTGTAAAATTAAAACTGCTGTTACAATCTGAAAGGAATTATTCTAGCACTTAGGTTGAATTAAACTATTTTGGATTTAACTGCAAATGTCAGAGGAGATCCAGCTAAATAGTAATGTTTACCTAAATTTTTAAACATCTTATTTTTTCCTTTATGTCTCCTGTTTTTCTTGAAAGATTAGTTATTTGGTATCTTCAGTTTATAATGCAAACACTCTGCCTGTTCTAAATCCTATCACTATACTGGCAAACATGCAATAAAATCAATGATCATCATCAGAGATCATCATCACATTAAAGTTTCTTCTACTCATTGATGGCAGAGTCAGGAAGATGAGAATATTGCATCCCTGGAAATTTTGAACCAGTGACCAATACCTTAAGGTAAATCATAAAAACAGTTAAAATTAGGAGGAGGAAGTGGTGGTGGAGGAGGAAAAAGATTAAACACCTATTAACAGTAAGCCAGTAAAATTAAAAATATTATTCATTTATTTGTTTAAAGAAAACTATATGGCAACTCATATTGAACAACTCTGGGTTGCTCAAAACAGCAATAAATTAATACTTAACCCATTTGAAAGAATGTTCAGAGAACATTTTTAACTCCCATCACAGAGCACTGATAAAGGCAGGAAGAGACAGATTTTTCTTGAAAATCTGAAATAAGTTGTCAGCTTGAACATGCCTAAGCTTTAAGATACAACACTATTTAGGGGGACCTATTTATAGCTATCTTGCTACCATGGAATAGAAGCATCCTATGATTTCGGAGCTGCAGTGGCGCAATGGTTACAGTACAGTATTGCAGGCTACTTCTGCTGACTGCTGTCTGTCTGCAATTTGGCAGATTGAATCTCACCAGGCTCAGCCTTCCATCTTTCTGAGGTGGGTAAAATGAGGACCCAGATTGTTGGGGGCAATATGCTGACTCTGTAAACCGCTTAGAAAGGGCTGTAAAAGCACTGTGAAGTGGTATATAAGTCTAAGTGCCATTGCTTATTGTTATTTCTTACCCAAAGAACTGGCTTAGAAGAGAAAAATAATCTATGAATATCATACTGGTCTTCCACAGCTGAAGCATCATTTATCAACAGCAATAGCAATAGCATTTAGACTTATATAGACTCCATAGAGCTTTTACTGCACTTTCTGTCCCCAATAATCATGGTCCTAATTTTACCAGTCTTGGAAGGATGGAAGGCTGAGTCAACCTTGAGCAAATTGGTATCAAACTCCTGCCTGTGGACAGAGTTAGCCTGAAATACTCCATTGTAAATCAGAAGCTGAAAGGGATCTTGGAGATCTTCTAGTCCAGACCTTTGCTCAAGCAGGTGATTCTATACCATTTCAGATAACCATCCAGTCTCTTCTTAAAAACTTCCAGTGATGAAGCATCCACAATGACTGAAGGCAAGATATTCCACTAGTTAATTGTCCTTACTGTTAGGAAATTCAGGTTGGTTCTCTCCTTGATTAGTTTCCTGTCCAAGATTGCTTCTTGTCCTGTCCTCTGTTGCTTTAAAGAATAAATTGACCCCCTCATCTCTGTGGTAGTTTTACTTTAACCATTGTACCACCATGGCTCCTTTTAGTTTTCTGTATCTTGAAGTGCACTTCCAAAGGAACTGGTAGCTTTGTATTTATGACATATTATAGGTGTTCCTTCCATTCTGGAGCTTCCATATACTTTTAAATCCAGATTTACATTCCAAGCTCTGCACAGTTTTGGCTACCACACCTGAACCTGAGTATTGTACAGCTGGAAAAGTTGAAAAAAACTGATGGGGAAGGAGAGAGAGAAAGAGAGAGAGACAGAGACAGAGAGGAGTGAGAGTGAGAGTGAGAGTGAGAGAAAGGGGGAAGAGAGAGAGAGAACAAGAGAGAACAAAATGTTACAGAAGCTAAAGCACCTCCTTATGAAAAATGACAAGAGAATTTAAGGGTATTTATAATAGCTTGGAGCAAAGGTGGGTAAAAGGAGATAAGATGTGCAAAAGCATACATACAGTATATGGAGGTCACCTGTAAAGATTAAAGGAATGAGATTCAAGATTGATTGAAGAAGTAGATTTTTTAACACATAGTTTTTCTTTCTTTTCTTTTTTAATTTTTATAATCCTTTCATTCCTTTACTATGGATGGAGGCAGGATGACTGAATGGAGCTGAGCATTTACTGGCCAGATGCACTTCCTGATGCCTACATGGAGTTTGCAGCAGGTATTTTCTCTTTGTGCCCTGATAGAGAAATATCTGCCATTGCTTAGGATTGAACTCTCAACCTTCCTAGCGGGAGGCGAGTGTCTTTACCTATAGGCCACTGTGTGGCTCTTAACACAACATGTAATTAAACTATGGAATGCCTAGCTAGGGCTGTAAGAGGGGGCTGGATAAAATAATAGATGATTGGGCTTCTAATGGCCATTCATCTTGATGGCACTTTACTACCTTTGGAATTACAAGCTAGGGTGCTATTAGTATCTTCTCCATGTTTGTGAGCTTTTTAATCACATCAGGCTGGCTATTGGACTGTATGAGCTGATGCAGCATGGCTTCTTTTTATGTTTCATGTGCCTTGATGTGTTAGCTTATGGAAAGCCATGGCCATATTATTTTCTTCCAAGAAAGGATGAAGTTCAAACAGTTGATTCAGAGAAAGGAAATCATAGCTGGACTGCAATGTGCAATGTGTAAACCATGGAGAAATTATATACCTTTCATAAAATTAATTTAAGAGCTAATATTTAATGAGAAAGAAGCTTTTTTTTCTTTCCTATGAGCATGTAGATATAGAGGTATAAACCTGTCCTCTTCATTTTTAGAAAGACTCAATTATCCACATAAGGCGACATAGGATTCAACCGTCAACTTAACAATCTTGGCCTTCTATTTAGTAATGTATGCTTTAAACAGAAAAGCATTTATGCCTATGCTAGTGTGATTAAATGTAAGATTAAATGTCACCAAGGCAGTCTCTGAATTGAGGAAAGAATGAAAGTATAGGCTTAAGCATTCATGTGAACCATAGTTTATTGCCAGACAATATTTTGCAACTGACATTTATTTTCCACCAATTTCTTGACTATTCCTTGCTCACATTATTGTATACAATCTATTGATTTATTTCTTATATTTCTAATCTAGTAAATCCTATTATGAGAGAGACACACAGAGAGAGCACATTCTATAATTCTCAAGGACACTCTCATATGGAGGAAATGCAGGCATCCTAACGTCCTTTTAAGTCAGGTAAGCTGAGCTGTGCTAATGGTTTGTATTATGCCTAGCAAGGAGGATGCAAACATGGAAAGATTCCTGTCTAGGATTCAGGTTTAGGATGCCAGCTCCAATTGGTTCCCCCAGGCAGATTTAGATAAGATGGAGCTATTGCTGTCTCAGTTGCCTTGCTTCCTTTAAGCACAAAACTGCGCAGGCAAGCAGTGCAATAAGCCTTCCAGGATGAAGGATGGATAGAATGGAAGAAAAAAGACAAAAATGCTATTTAGTTCAAAATATTTTGGTTATATGGAATATTTTAAAGCAATGAGAATTGGTACGATCAATAAACACAATGGGCCATATTTTTTTTAACAAAAAGTAATAATAATAAAAACAGAACAAATGTGGGCTCTCAGGTTTTTTTTCCTTTTGCTTTTCCCCTACCTAAAAGGTTGTCTCGAACTTTATCCCTGGGGAAGGAAGAAAGGAAGGAAGGAAGGAAGAAAGAAAGAAAGAAAGAAAGAAAGAAAGAAAGAAAGAAAGAAAGAAAGAAAGAAAGAGAAAGAAAGAGTTACATATTGAAGAAGAGAAAATATGGTCTTTTGTTATTAATGTTGTAGAAATACAAATATGTCCACCTAAGAAAAGGAGTCTTCATTAACTCCCACAGCCCAGAAAATTAAGGCACGGCTCATCAGGATCTGTGCTTACTATCATCTAAATTGCAAGGGACTAGTTGAGTTTTGCTGGGATTCATAATGCTGATGGAGCGGTTTCTACGTGAATGAAGGATAAACAGTGATTAATTTCATCCAATAAATAATGGTGTGAGGTCCACACTGGAAGAGGAACAATTACTTTTCCATTTTTCCTGCCAAATGAGCTGATAAGAGAAAACAGGGGAGTTGGCCACGTAAATCAGTCTTAATTTTATCTTCCCCATTAAAAAGCAGCCATTAAGACCATCTTCGGCTCATTTCATCCTCTTCTTGTTTCACTTTTTCAATTTGCACAAAAGGGGGGAGTTTGCTCGTCATAAAATTTCACTTTGGCCAACCTATCATTTGCATCTGAGCCAATAAATAGCAATTAGCATAAACATTTAAATCAGGAACTGGAACAAATTCTTGTTCCCTGAGCAAGCTGTTAACTTACAGTATTTTGTGATATATAAGAAGTGTTATAAACAAGATTGGCTGGGCATGATTATCCCTCTCCAATAAGACATCCAGTAAAGGCTGGGGGAACCCTAGGAGATGTCTTTCCAACTTAGAAGCCAATCAGCTTAAGCAACAGAAGGTTGTGTGTGTGTGTATGTGTATGTGTGTGTGTGTGTGTACATACAGTGTATAACCCAAAACTCACATACATGCACATATGTGAGTGAAACGATTTGTCTAAGTATGTATGTATGTATGTATGTATGTATGTATGTATGTATGTATGTATGTATGTATATATGTATGTATGCAGTTCAGCTTCCTTCGGGTATTATCCCACGTCATTGTGGTGCTTTTAAAGTTGTAGCAACGTTTCACCAGAATCTCATCTGCCATCATCAGGCTTCTGAATTGAGTTCTGATGATGGCAGATGAGATTCTGCTGAAACGTTGCTACAACTTTAAAAGCACCACAATGACGTGGGATAATACCCAAGGAAGCTGAACTGCATTCATGTAAGTACCCACGAAAACTTAAAAAAACAAATATGTATGTATGTATCAATGTGAGTGATGGGATTTGTGTCCATATATATGTGTATAATTTTTGAGGTGCTTAAAACTTTTAGAGATAGAAGTCATTTTAGTGAAAACAAAAGCCCTTTTCTGAGACTGGTGTTAGACCAAATTCAAAGAAAAAATTAACCAAACTGAATGGAAATCCTCAATAAAATAAAAAACAAACAAACAACCCCAACCCCAAATTATCATTGAAAGAAGGAGTCTCAGAAACAAGTTGTCAAGGTAAAAATTAGTTTGTATGTGGAAAAAAAGTTAAGTGCTTTGTGTTTATTTAGTTAATTAAGATTAGCAATTCATTATTCCTTACTGGAAGCCAAAACAAGGGTACAACAATGGAAGCTAGACTGCTGGAAGGTCATACAGTACCATCAGAAGCTAAATCTGGAACGGAGGAGGGAGAGAAGTTAATAGACAAACTGATTGCAATCTTTTTGAAAAGCCTGAATAGTTGCAGAAGACCTTAGCTGGATATTGCTATTTAACCCACTATTGAAAACGTGCAATGCACTAAGAAATAACTGCATTGACAAGGAATGGGTGCAGACCTGGGTAATAAAAAGCTCTAATTATGAACAAATCTATTCTATCAGCTCATGGCTATGTTCAGTTTTATTTCCTTATATGCAGTGGCTCATTAACACAGGGACTGTGTCTATCCCTAATTTGGGTAATATTAGAACAAACAAACAAGTGACTTCAAATCTTTGATAAAAAGTGCTTATCCTTTCTCTTCCTGCTTGGGAAAAGAGGGTGTTAGAACATGGGATATTTTAAAAATGTATGCAGCTTTCACCCATTTGGCTTTGGGCCAAGTCAACATGGATTCCTCACCAATTTACCCCAAAGAATGGATGAGCTTCAGCTGGAAAAAATAAGACTTCAGTCCAGTTTAAGAATTCTAGTTTAGTTCATTTCTAAAGACAATATTTTACAAATTACTTCCCACTAATCATTCTGTCAAAGAACCTGGGTCACACCATGATAGAAACCATAAACACCTTTTTTCTTAGCTCTGTCATTGTGCTCATTCTAGTGTCACATTTAGTCAAGAAGAAGAGGAACATAAGAAGTATAGGATGTTTCAGATATGTGCACACATAATGGGAGCATCAGTCTCTCAAAGGCACTGAGGCAGAAGGAAAGTGAAAGCAGAGTATTCACTTGGTAGCTCTTCCCAAGCCTGAAATTCCTTAGGCTGCAACATGGCTGGGGAATTTGCACGTGGACATGTCACAAATGTCAAGGAGCTCTGCCATCTGGGGAGTTCAAGGACTTGCTTTATGTCTGCTAAGAGGTCCTTTGAAAACTACTGTATGATGAAAGATCTCTTTGGTGAAGCAGCATCCCAGTCTCAGTAATAAAGAGCCAAAGAAGTTAAGCCATCTACTAATTAAACACTTCGCTGGTCCTCCAATTAAAGAGAGGATTGCCAGAAAATAATTTAGCTAGGGTGTGGGAGCTATCCAGAGTGTTATACTGACTGCTGTATGAAGGACTATCTTTAAATTGGACACACAGCAGTGCATTTGCACACTGAAAGTCATGACAAGCTTTTATGAAGAAGCTGAGAGAGAGACAGCAGACTTATACACTTAAGAATGAGAACTTTAGCAAAATGATTATGCCATCATTTGTTCCCCAATCTCTTCAAGCCAGTGTTGACTACTGGTGATTGGATATGTCCTTGCAGTTTTCTTGGCAAAGTTTTTCAGAAATGGTTTGCCATTGCCTGCTTCCTAGGACTGAGAGAGAGTGACTGGCCCAAGGTCATCCAGCTGGCTTTATATCTCTGGCAGGACTAAAACTCAGCTTCCCAGTTCCTAGTCTGATGCCTTAACTACTACATCACACTGGCTCTTTCAACCATCATAGACATCATTTATATATTGCGGTTCCTATAGAAATACGGAAGGTTTTACAGTATCACTATAAATACATATACATACTTCAGGGGAATTTCCAAGATGGGGCAAAGATGAATTTCCAAGATGAGGCAAAGCAGAGATTTCAATTTCTCTGCTACTAAAAGTGGAGAACCAGCAATATTAATGGTGGTTGCTTACAGGGGGAAAGCCTCATCCCCCAACAACACAGTGATCTTCTCGAAGGTCAGTGTTCCTCTGCTAATGAAGAGGGAGATGCCACTATCTTGAATGTTGTCACTGGGAGGCAAAGAGCTAGCTTCAAGAAACCAATAAGCTGAAGCAGAGTTATTGAAAAGGAGAGAACAAAGCTTTCCCACTCCTAACAACCATGGTTATGACCAGGGAAGATTGGTTCAATTAACTCACTTATCAATTTTCCTACATAGCATGAAAAATTCAGTGGAGACAGTGAAGTGGGTGCACATATCCTTTTAAATTCTTCCATGGATTAAATTCTGGAATGTCTAAAGTTTCTCAATCAGATGTGAGAGAATTCAAAATTCTCAGCAGTAGCCATGCCAGCTGGGAAATTCTGGTAGTTGAAGCCCATACATTTAATTGGTAATCTTCATAATGAGCATTGTAACAAGAGGATATGAATGATCTTTTTTTCCATGATGGTAAAAGTTTGTGGTATATATCTACACCTTTAAGTAAGTGTATATGTCAAGGCAATTTTTTAAACTTTTGTATCCCAGCACCAGATGCATAAATCAATGGAGAGTGTGTCTATATATTAAATTGACACTACATTATTAACTATTTCATTCATAAATTTAAACTCACTGTTGCCATATAAAGTAACTGTGAATCATTTGGACTGTTCAGACAAGCCTCTACATGCGATGTTCTTCACTCTATTTATTTCATTCAGTAAATACCTATCGATCTATATTTAAGAGGTTTATCTCATGCTCTTCCCTTAGCCTCTTTTTGTTTGAAAGTTATACATTGTTGTGTCCCCTACAAAGCTAATCAGATAGCCCATAAGGTAATAATCATGCAATGTGTAAGTCCTGGACAGAAGAACACTCCTTAATTGTCACATAAATCTGTATTTAGCCCTGTTGTTTTTCTGCGCTGGGAGAATGTTAGTAACAGTTAAAAGGAGAATGAAAAATCTGGGACTGGAATAAGAATTGCTTTATCCCTGCCAGGCCGAGAGTTCACTCTAGTAGCCAGACATATGTCTGGCTTTTACCCACAGATGTTGCTGTACTTCCGCAGATGAATAGACAGAACATACCACAATGGAGGGGCAGGAAGATGGTATCAGTTTTACTAGTGCCAGGTTTTTCAAAACGATAGCTCCAAAGAAATCATTAAAGTAGGAGATTATTAAAAATGACAGTTTGGGGAATCTACATATTTGTCCTTTCTGAACCTTCATGATACACTTAATTAATGTTTTAAGCTTTTCATCACCATGTAATTTCCCCTCCTGTAGAATCATAAAATGGGTCCAGTGAATTATGCTCAGCAAGCAGGGTAGTTCATTAAGAAAAAAATATTTTCACAGAAACATACCTACCAATTCTTCACTCAGAGTTCTGAACGCACTATCCACACTTAACACAGAGAAATCATCATGTTTGAGAGACAACAGTTCTTTGCACTAAAAGGAAGGAAATAGCAAAGCAGCACAATAAAAATATGCATGGTCCACCAAAGTAGAACATTGATTCACTATTAGGAGAGAAGCAACACAAGCAAAACATAATTAAGAAAATATTCTGGAAAAAGGCAAAGTGGCTATTGAAAAAAGTAACACAGTACACTTTGTTCTGCAACTGGGGCTTAATTATAACCAAATGCACGTACACACACAAACCCAATGTTATGACAGAAATAAAAAATACTGGTAGTATGTGTTACATATGATGGGAGGACTATGCCTTGAGAAATATTCCAAATGCAGGATGAAAGCACAAATCAGAAATAAGGGATATGAAGTGGAGGAGGGCCCAGAGTCTCACATAAGAAATTTCTCTTCCATAGACATCAATGAGGGGGGAGAACTTTACATACAGAGGCTATGGTTCACATTGCAAAAGGCATAGCTGACCAAATAAGGTACCAAATAAGGGGCACTTAGGTGAGATGGAAGGAAGGAAGGAAGGAAGGAAGGAAGGAAGGAAGGAAAGAAAGAAGGAAAGAAAGAAAGAAGGAAGGAAGGAAGAAAGGAAGGAAGATTGGAATGTACTGCCAAATTCCCCTACCTAGAAGGTTGACAATTATTTTTCTGTTATTTTGTGATTTCAGACACAATTTACCAGTTACAGCCAAGGGGAAACAAGGGAGGCTAAAAATATAAAAATAGTACTGTGTCAACAGAATGTAAGCTCCTCCCCTTTTATACATGCATTATGACTTTGCATGCATGAATGAAAGAGGCAGAGTTTGGATCATGACAATGGTGGATCCTGTGGATGCCTATTTGACTAACACCCACTTTTATTCTAGCAACTGGAGTACTATCCCACATAGTAATCAAAGGAAGGGGAAACATATGTTTAACTACAACTGATGTACCATTCATTTTCTTGGGCCTATATAAACACTGTGAATTGTACATCTCAAACTTTCCTATCTCTGCTCCTGTGAGGCATGTGCTCCTACTATAAGCTATATATTCATAAGCACCTGTAAGGGTATAAATGTGACAGATTTAAAATATGTCAATTAATACGTAAACTATATAAAAATGGTAACTGTGCAAATGCGTTGCAAGGTTGTTGGTTTTTTGGGGGGACAGGGGAGTATTGTTGCCATATTCCAAGATATTTTTGACTTCCTACTATAGTCTACTCTATAGCCTAATGTTGTTTTAACTTAAACCCCAAGAATATTTGTCATCATACTACTTAGCTTTATCTTCAGAGAAGAGACCCAAGGCCCTGTAAACATTAAAGTATTAGACCAGGACCAGAGAGACCAAGTTTCAAGACTATCCTCAGCTATGGAAACCTACCAAATAATTTTGGGCAGGTTACTATCCTTCAGCTCAACCTATTAATTGTCAGGCAAAACAGAAGGAAAAGGGAATGTTTAATGATATAGGGGAATGGCCTTGGGGGCAGAGAGATGAAATACAGTCTGGAGGAACACTTGGACAAGAGGTAGTTTAGTCCACAGAGGAAACATGGGCATGGCAAACATCTCAGAAAGGACTTTTTCTAATTTCTGGGATAATGAAGATGACTGGGGGCGGGGGGGGGGGGGGAAGAGAGATATTTTCAGACTTGGAATATTACATTAATGTAGAATTACAATAAAGTAGAATTAGTTTATCTAGGCATGCTTCCTATATAGACTACCTTGCAAGGCTGACAGAATATTAGATGTGCCAATTTAGAGGTCCTGATGGAAATAATATAATATAATGTAATCAATGAATAAATACTTTATAATAAAGTATTTGCTTCCTCCAAGATAAAGGCTGGCCAAATTCCTCCAACAAAATTGCAGAATAGGTTTTTTAATGGTGGCCCCTCATGTCTGTCTTTCTTTTATTCATATATCTAAATGATGGCTGATAGCATTTTTACATTTGTGATGAGGCAGAACAGTATTGTTATGGTTATTGCTATTGGTAGGAAAAGGAGAATAAAAAGCAGACCACTTGGTGAAAGATACTTAATGCATAGGTGGTGTTCCAATCCGCATCACACCTGACATGCCACCTAAGAGATCCCTGCCCAAACAATTTAATGTGTTTTGAGCATGGACAATCCTGAGCATTGAGAATTAGAAACAATTGGTGAAAAATAGAAATGTTGGAATGGTTAATTGGATAGAAGTGGTTGAAAGTAGTTGATGAAGATGAAGGGTTCACTGAATTAGAATTAGGGTTAGTGTTAGAGCTGGAAGCAGGTGATCCAACACCATTTCAGACAAGTGACTGTCCAGTTTCTTCTTAAAAACCTCCAGTGATGAAGCATCCACAATTTAATTGTATATGAAAGTTGATGGGAAGGCAAGTAAAATTTGGCATTGCAGGGGTATCGGGGTGGCTTGCCCAGGATTTCAAACTTCTTGTACAAAATCATCTTTGTTATCATTAGTTACATTTTAGACTGAAGGCAAGTTATTCCATTGATTGATTGTTCTCACTGTTAGGAAGTTTTTCCTCAATTCCAGATTGTTTCTCTCCTTTATCAGAATAGAATAGAATGAATGAGCTGGAAAGGACCTTGGAGGTCTTCTAGTTTTAGATTAATATTATTAGATTTAGATAGTATTATTAGATTTACTATTATTAGATTAGTATAGTTTTAGATTAGGTTTAGATTAAACTAGATTAATTTCCACCCATTGTTTCTTTCGTCCCCTGGTGCTTTGGAAAATAAATTGACCCTCTCCTCTTTGTGGCAGCCTCTCAAATATTGGAATACTGCTATCATATCCCCCCAGTCCTTCTTTTCTCTAGCCTAGCCAAACCCAAATCCTGCAACTGTTCTTGATATGTTTTAGTCTCCAGGCCTTTAATCTGCAAAAGGCTTCCGATACCACCAAGTTTCTGGAGCTAGCTTAGAAGGATGGCAAAGAATTCATGACAGAGAATGGAAATGGGAAGTTATATATGTCTGTATTGCTTCAGCTCATATTACTTGCTTCATTGCATTGTCCAGCTATTTTGAAATCTCTACAGGAATGGAGTTAAGCTGCCCATATAAATCAATGGAGGGTGTTCACAGACTCTTAGAGAACATCTCTGCATGGAAGACAAGTGTTCCTGTTCATTCTAACTCACTGCTTATTTATCTTGAAACATTTTAAAAACAGTCATGCTAATATTGATTAGGAAAATAAAATATAAACAGATTTTGTGTGTAAGTACAAAGCAACACTATATAAAAATAGATACAAACAAATAAAGAGACATACAAACAAGATAAAGTTAGTTCAGTCAGGAATTGAAATATATTGACAGGAGAATGGTGAAATGAAAAGGACTCCACAGCTTTAGCTGAGCTTTAAGGGGACTCCACAGGAAAGCATTCCAAAATGGGGGTACCAGCCACAATAAAGTCATTTTAATTGCTTCTTGCCACTTCTGAGATGGTGTGATGGTACCAGAGAGGGCTTCTGAAGGCAATTTAATTGTATATGAAAGTTGATGGGGAGGCTAGTGATATTTGGCATTGCAGGGTGTGTGTTGGGGGGAGGGGGGGCATGCCCAGGATTTCAAACTTCTTGTACAAAATCATCTTTGTTATCACCAGTTACATTTTAGAAAGACAATTTTTATAGTGTAAGTATAGGATTTACTGACAGTTCACAATAACTTTGGAAAATTGGTGTTCATGTTGCCTCTAACATTGATTGTGCTCTGCCATGCAAGGCTTAATTTTACACACTGAAAAGCATGTTATACCATGTGTTGTTTCTACCGTAATGCACATTCATTCGTCTACTGCATTTCTTCCGATGCTCATTGGATGGAGACCAACATAGTTACTTTTCTAGGTTAATGTATTCCTATCTAGTAAACTTTTCTTGAGCAAAATAAGGAAAAAATGAAAAAGAAAAAAGACAGGTGCTGTATAGAACCATTGCAGAATAAGCTGATATGTCCCCTCCTTGCCGTTGTTCTCCTTTTTAGATGTTCAAAATCTTTAGTTTTAGTTTTAGATGTGCAAAATCATTGAAGTTTAATTTTGTCTCAATTATTCTGACAGTACTTGTGATGTGTGCTTTTTTTTAAAAGGAAGAAGTTAATCTGAACATGAGCCCTTTTATTGGTTAACTAGACAGAGCACAACAGGTTTGGTGACCTACTTTTGTTTTTGACAGTGCAAGTCAAAGTACTTAACTTCAATCACTCTCTCATTTACAACCCCCTTCTTCCAAAAATAAAAAGCATGACAGTTAACACTAATATGATGGTAATTTTATATTGTTTCTGCTTATGAATTTGTCTTTCTGTTATTAATCATCCCATAAAGTACTGACACTGCAGAATCTTGACGTTGACCAACAAACCATGGACTAAGGACAGTCGCACCCAAAAGGAAGGGGCTGTGGCAAAACTGGAGAAGCGCAAAGTTTTATTAGCACCAGAGGCCCATTAGAGTGCTCGCTGTTCACCTTCAGTGGAGCAATAAATGAAGAGAGCCAGAGAGGAGAGGACTCCTACTGTCTCTGTGCTGGTAATGCACAGCCAAGCTGTAGTCATGTTGTAACGCTTGTAAGAAACAGATGTTCCTTCCCTGACAAATCTCCTTTCTTGATTTATTATTCATTTGCTCAAATCACAATGGAAAGTCTTTGGCCCATTAATTAAATTCCAAGCAAAATAAAATTTGCAGCAGAACTCATTACTGGTAAATGACTTTGACACTTCATCAGATTTGAAGGTAAAATAGGCGACTTTAAGGAAGTTAAAGGTGGCAAACGCTTTGGCCCTTTCTGCAACCGTTGCAAGATGATAAAGATTGTGATGAAATTTTTATGTTAAGCACTGATCTTGAAAATGTTCAGTTTGGTGTCTTTTTTCTCCCTCTTTTTCTTTACTGTATCTCCAGGATCTTCCAAATAGAGGTGGCCAGTGTGAGAGACATGTTTACAGAATAAAGGAAAATGCTGTAGGTCAATTACATTTGGTCTTTATTTTTTTAAAAGCTTTTCAGTTGGTGTAGAAGTGGAATTTATTTCTGCTTTTAATCAATGCAGGAAAAAAACAATGGGAAACAAACCAGCAGTCTCGGAAGGTAATCTGAGTTGATATAATTTTTGTTTTAAAAAAATCTGCAAATAAAATATGATTAGAGTTGAATAGAATTAACTGGATTAAAAATATTGACAAGAAATAAAGCAAGATAAAAAATGGATGGAAAAGGATGAATTCTTATGATGGAGAGGTACATTGTGAACTCTGGCTTCTACATCAGACCTTTTAGTAAAAAATGAATGAATCTTAGGAGGAAAAGAATAGAAATATTGAAACTGTACAAAAGAGATAGCTGTCAGAATTAACTTGGTATCCAGTTCTATAATCAGCGCAAGCTTTTATTTATGCTATAAATATGTTCAGGGTCCCATAATGATTCTGTGGAGTCCAGGTAGAAAAATACCCTGTATTTCTGTAGGAGACTATGATCCAGAGAATTTACTCTTTTAACCTTTATTTTTGGTGAGCAAAATACGGAAAAAATGAAGCTCTGTGCATTTCATCCAGTACTATATCTTTCCATGGATAGATGCTTGGCCTGCTGAAGGTCTCCATGTCTTATGCCAATCAATATTCCAGTGCAATTCATAAAAAGAAAGTGAGAAAAATATAGAGGTAAATGTACTACAATACCCTTTGTGCCACACAGAAACAGAGGTGCCTTAGGAAGGAAAGCCTCTGATGTTGGGGCAGAGCAATATTAGATGATGAAAAAAACAGAGATAACTATTTTGCCTTGATCTTGAGCCACCTTAATAACAGATGCTACTAAAAGAACATTTGTTTATTGTTAACTGCATAAACAGAGCTGAAAGCCACACTCACTGGAGAAAGTTCTAAAAGCATTATTGAGAATCAGGATTGGCAGCTTGTCTTTTCTCCCAAACCTTTGAAAATAGCATAGCAGACAGATTGGCAACAGATGCAGCTTCCCTCATTACCTACATTTCCGTGTTGCGCATGGCTGCAACTGTTAGATTACTCTCTCCTAAGCAGTACTCACAGGTGTTGGAGCCCGACTAGAACAACAACAACAATGAATATCCAGCTAAAATAGCTTGTTTTTCATTGGTTGTTGTTGCTGGAATGTACACTGGTGATGTAGCAAGGGGTTAACATGAAAATATATCTTGTATTTCCTTTGTTGTGTTGATGCAGGTAATGAGAAATACGGAGAAATGCCCATGAAGAGAAATAAATTATGAAAGCAACATTAGAACATTGTGATGCAAACACTTCCTCCTTTATGCAGGTATATCATGAGGTTGCACACTTATATGTAGAGCAGAGGCAACAAAAAGTGAGCTGGATACTATTTGGAAGAATTGGCTAAAGGCTAGGTCGCACTGGCCAAGGGATGCAAAACGTATGCAAAAAGGACACAGCGGACAAGCAAATTTTCGGGGGTGGCTCCATCCGTTATCATCCGCTCCAAAAAGTGGCAAAAATTTGCATAAACAGAATGGAAAAGAAAAGGAACAAGAAACGGACATGGGTAGTAATGTAGCAGGGATGTTAAAGGGATGTTCATAGGAAGCCTAAGAAGGAATGTTATAATAGGATGCAACCGTTCACTGCTCCATACTTTATTTCCTGTGCTATAAATGCTGTGTAGACATTCCATGTACCTTTTGTTTCCTCCCTCTTTCCGTTTTCAGCTGCAACGGAATGTGAGTTGAAAGGGATGCCCCAGAGGATAACAGAGAGGATACAGTGGACGTTTTAAGGCATGATAACGGACATAGAACGTTTGTTGCTTCGATGTCAAACATACGATTTTAACATTGTACACAGTGGAAAGTTCATCCGTTCACAAAGTTTTGTGCAGGCTCAAACTTCTTGGGTGTGATTGAAATCTCAGTGGATGGATGCTCAAGAGGATAGAGTGTATGAAACACGTATGCAGTGAGTTACACAACGGATGCATAGCGTTTTCCAACGGATGGCCAAGCTTTTTTAAACGTTTTACATCCTCTTTGCATCCATTGGTGGCAGTGGGACAATGGGCTTTATTTTAATTTGTTTGTTTGTTTGTTTTCATTTTTATGCTGCCTATTTACCTCTACAAGGTGATTCACCATGCCTTGCAACAGACCCCATGGATGAACCCATGCCAATCTTTCTGCGGTATCTGCATATCTTAAAACTCATCCACATGTTAGTAAACCATTTTTTCTCAATTTGCTTTTGCCATTTACACATAACTTGCATCATTCATTCTGTTCTCTATCAAGGCCAGATGTTCTAGAATCTTTCATATATTGATTTTCACATCCATATAATTTCTCTAACTTTAACTGCAAATCATGCTTGTTCTTAGCCATAACATGGCTTTTGTTTGCATATAATAAAATATATCGCATTATTCCACACCTTCATATCCACGACCTAAGCAGCTTACGCATCATCCAGTCCTAGGCATTTATTCATAAATATATTGAAAGAGCCAAGGGGGGCCCCAAAATAATTTTTTCCGCTTTGTCCTACTTCTTGTTCAAATGGTTTAATTAATTCGCAAGTTAATTTCATTTATTTTCCTGCAGGCTATTCTTACATCCATCACAAATTTAGCACCAAGCTTCCATTTCAATAACTCTTACAAACATTCCCAAACTTTCAAGCCTACTCTCCATCAAATCCTTTACTTAACATCACAAAGCTAGGAGAAACATTCTTACTTCTAGAAATTATTAATCTATCCTCAGTTATATCAGCTACTACCACAGCCTTTCCATTTTTTGAAAATTCTCACACGCATTTGTTAGCCTAATTATCATCAAGTTTTTCTTTGATACTAACATTTATGGCATTTGCCATGCAAGTTTCCAGCTCACCACCTGATGCCTATTGATCCTATTCAAGTATATTAAATAGTGTTACAGCAATTCCCCTTCAATTCAGTGTTATCCAAAATTATTTCATTAGTTTAATTTTCAAGCTCCATTACTTTAATCTTGTAATTCATTTTCTCTATAATGTTTTGTCTTGAAACTACTGCTACTATTTTCCTGCCTTCTTATAAATATTCCTCCCTCCCTCTCTCTCTTATTTTGCTTTAATTCTAGCCAATAGTTTTTTTCCTATATATACATGATATATTATCAGTAATTCCTCAGCCTCATTTTTTTGCAGCATTTTCTTATAAGGAGCTTTTCTCATCATGGCTTCTTTTTCTTCATCATTCTACAAGCATTGCTTTTTCCTAAGCTTCCGGCAATAATATCACTCTAGACATTTTCTTCCAGACTGTAACATAATTTGATGTGTAAACCGTAATTCTTTTTCATTCTTTCCAAACCATTTTCAAGATAACTCTTTTCTATAAAAATCATTTTTTTAAAAAATTCTGTTACGCAATATTGATCTCTCATTCAGTACTATTTTCATATTTCTCCTAATACATGTTCTACTTTCACTTTTAAGATTTTTTTTCCCTTGTCATTTCTCCTAAGATCTATTATTAATTCCACCAAAATTGGACTTTCCTACATTGTCAATATGTATAAGTTTTTTCATAATTTTCTTCCTCATTCTTTCAACATTCCTTTGTCATGGATTCTGTATGAATAGAGAATAAAACATGCATTTTAAACAAGAAACTTTTTCTAAGCCATGGATTAACTATTCAAACATTCTCCATTCACTCTTGGATATTGAAATAACCCAGTCATACCCAATTATTGTTATGTAACTCTTTTTTATTTTGTTGGAAACCTCTCCATTCATGCCAAGTAAGAAAAATTTTTTGTCCCCCCCATAAAAATACTTTCCATTATTATTGCAAAATGTTATATTAATTATAATGTAACATGCATCTATCACCAAACTATGAATTCCTAAATTTTCCACATATCGCAACAAACAACATATTAGTACGACGATAACATATATATATATGTAAATGACTCTCTAAAAGAATGCAAATGACCCAACTGTCTATAGGGAATATAAATACTTTCCAATACCCACCATCCAGATCAGGATTCAAAAGTTTCTTGGATGGGAAGCAAAATGCACACACACACACACACACGCTCCCTGCAAAACCAATCCTTTGGGAACAACCATGACCTGGATTTTATTTTTTGTTTATTTTGATTTGTAAATGCACTTACAAGAGTAATAGTATAAAGTATATACATAGTTATGAATACATGAAATGGGGTAGCATATAAGAAAAAAGAAACAATAGGGCCAGGATGGTAGGAAACGTTTGGTGTGCTTATGTACACCCGCTACAGACCTCTTAAGAAAGGGATGGGTCAATAGTACACAGTCTACAGGTTAAAGTTTTTGGGAGTTTGGGGAAGAAAACCACAGAGTCAGGTAGAAGTTCCAGACACTGTTGCTGAAGTCATATTTCTGAATATCGAGTTTGGTGCGGTTAACCTTGTTTTGTATCTATTGGTGCTCTTGTGTTCTTATGGTTGAAGCTGAAATATTCATTGAACAGGTAAGTCATTGCAATGTATGATTTTATAATTACATAATTACTTAGATCAGCTGAAGACAGCATAAATTCAAGGTTTTCTAGGTCTAGAATTTCAAAGTCTGTGGCATAAGGTATTCTGCAAATGAAGTAGAGGAGTGGAGAACTCTTCTTGTGAAATATTTCTGGGACTTTCTCCTGTGCTAATATCAGATACATAATGTGGGTTCCCAGACTGATGAGCTGTATTCGAGTAATTGGATCTAAGGTAAATGTTTTGTATGGTCTAGTTAGTAGTGTGATATTACTCAGAGAAAATAGCTCGTAGGATTTCAGGTGAACAACATCTTAATGCTTTTTGGCTATGTAGTTACAGTGGGCTTCTAGCACTTAATCATTAAGAGGATGAAGTAATTCCAAGATCCTTAACAGAGCTTAGATCATCAACAAGGATCTTGACATATTCAGCCTGTATTTTATTTCTTGATTTTTTTTTTGGCCAAAATATGTAAGACAGAGCATTTATTTTTTTGAGATTTGAAGTTGCCATTTGTTTGAGCCATTTCTGATACATTAGTCCAAAGATCTTTTTGAAAGGGTAGCAGTATTGTCTGTGGTATTGAAACAGCTTTACATCATTAGCAAAGAGAGATACAGTTGCTCTTAATATGATCACAGAGATCATTTATGTGGAGTATGAAAGAGTTTTGGTCCTAGAAGCTACTACCCTTGGGGACATCAAACTATTGACAGGTACAGAATTTGATAGGACACTCCTAAATTTTGACCATTTTGTTGTCTGTTTGACAGGAAATGCTTCTATGCCAGTTATGGCAGGTGTCCAGAGATAACCAATAAGATTTTTAGTTTTGGAGTAGTTTGTCATGTACCACTGAATCAAGGCTTTCAGAAGTCTATGTTAGATTGAGTTTTCTATTGTTTTGCCTGATAGAGTTGTGTTGTCCATTTGTTTTTGCAGTGTAAGAGTTGGCAGATTTACAGGATAGTTTTTTTCAAAGATAAACCTAAATTGTTTATTAGAGAGTGGGTTGTTTTCTTTCTCTCTAAGTGGATCGGATAATGGATTGGTTAATAAGTTGATTCCATGACTTTACAGGTGATGCAGCATGAGGAGATTGGTCTGTAATTTTCAACTAGGCTTGGGTCTCCTTTTTAGAAGATGGTGGCTTGTGAACCATAGTTTTTGGCAAGGTGCTGTCCTGAAAGATTTTTCAAAGATTATGCCTTAGAGGTTCTGCTATGGCAGTGATAGTTTTTAAAAAGTCAGGGCGCATATTCCGTCCGTTCCAATAATAGAGATTAGTTTTTAGATTGCATCGTGCTTTTCAAGCAAATTGTCTTCTGTAAGATCGATATTTATTTTAGATCATTGGTAAGTTTTCTGTGGTTCAGCTAGAAATACTGGGCATGATCATTGCTGTTTACAAATACTGAGGCCAAAGAATGTGTTAAGAGAGGTTGGCTTTAATGGTGACATCATCGCTGCATGTCTTTAACCATTTGGTCCTTTCAGGGGGGGATTGGACCTTGAGTCTTTTAGTTTTGTTGTTTACAAAATTTAAAAAAGCACGGGTGGAAATTGGTGCAAACCTAGACCTTTAGGTTTCCTTTTTGTTTATATAATAATTGGTGGCAATCCAGTCTTTATCTGGTGGATAAAATTTTTGTATTGGCTTTTGAAATTGGGCAACGTGACCAGATTTGTTTTTCCATCAGAGTGCTCTCTTTTTGGATTGAAGTTTCCTTATTGGTTTTGGGTAATCTGTTTTTTTTTTTTTTAGGAGTTGTTTTTGGTAACATATAGTTTGATGATTCTTTTGAACTTCAAAATAAAAAATTTGTTGTAGCTGGTCTTAGCAGTATTGCATCAAGTGAATAGAGTATTGCCAATCAAGGGATGAGAGAATCGTTGTCTATAAGATCATAGTTGGCCTTTTTTGAAGTTATAATTGGGGATTACATATTGTGATGATTTCTATGTGGGCATATTGTGGTCACTGTTGGAAAAGAGTTTTTTAGTTTGTAAATTCCGTTAATTTAATGCAACTATGGCAGAAAGATGAGATTGAGGGCAGTTGTAAGTCTAGTATTGTTGGTTACTAGTTTGTTCCAGTCCCAGATTTTGTAACAGCATTGTAGAAGGTTTGCATGTAAATGGGTTTGGTTGTCATTTTTTTAGGGTCCAGTTAATATGAGGTAGATTGAAGTCACCAAGAAAGATAAAAGTGTGTGGGCAGGATGTTGCCCATGTTAGTCGTGAATTTAACTTGTTTACATGTTCGATATCATAAAAAGGTGCTCTGTAACATAATAAGAATCAAAATGTGATATTTAAGGATAGTTCACAGATGATGGTCTCAGGAATGACTGAGAATCTCCATAGACTTTTTATAAAAATAACATTATTAGCAATGGTTGTACCCATGTCATATATGACTATTTCTGCTGATGGCATGCTCAGTGTATTGGTCAGCTTTTGTCCATTTTGACCATTTTATTATAAGTGCAACCAAATCCTTGTTTTACAGCAGCATGCTAACACTATTCTATATAGTGTCTCCAAAAACTAACTGATGACTAAACATATCATCACCTATTTGGTACAAATTAACAAATATATGCCGTGTAGTGATGTACACTTGTGATGCTCATTATATGAAATGCAATTCTAAAGCGGTTAAAACAAATCAGTCTTTTTAAAAATTCTCTATCAAAAAGAAAACGGATGGAAAATTCATCCAACTGGTGTTAGGACTCCTTCATACTACTTTTTTTCTGTAGCCCTGATTCTGATTAGGGTTAAGGATAGGGATATCTGCTGCTAATTCCTCTATTGGCTAACAGAAAACCTAACCAACTTTGCTGCAAAATGAATCCTAAAATGGACTGTTCACATCAGATTGCAGGTTAGCAGTGTGATGCAAGTCTCTTATGTTTAAATTTTTGAATATAAATGCAAATTGAATGCAAATAGAGTAGAGTATAGATTACATTTTTGGATATGAATGCACAGTCAACAAAGAACCTGCCTCAAATCTTTTTCCTTTTTGTATCTACTCTAATCTTTATGTAAATGCAAAGGACTTTAACAAAAGTTTTGAAACTTCATACCACTCACCTAATGTTCCAAAAAGTGATCCTCAACACTTAAGCTGCATAATGGAGTGATCTTTTTAACGTGTGTAGTTGACTCAGTAATCTGAACAAACCATTCTTATGAAATTGTGCACCTCAACTTTGTTTTACAGACTGATATCACTGATTCATTACAATACTTGGGTGAGGATCAATCTGATTATTTCTGATTCAACATGCATGAGGTAATAGTGATTTTCCCTTCTTCTGATTTCCTTACCCCACCAGCCCTTCCAAAATAGAGTGTGCTATGTTCCTTTTAACAATTTGGGTTGCTTTTGAAAGAAGCATATATATTTTTAAGGCATTCATATATATATTTTAATCCTATCCTAAATAAAGACTCCCCGGAGTTTTCTATTCTAATGAAACACTGTGAAATCTCTCTCTCTTCTTTTATTTCCATTTGTTAGGAATGGTGATCAATACAGCATCTCATAATAAAATGAATTTTATTAAATTTGTCAAACATATGTCAAGTAATTTTGGTTTTTTACTCTATACATCTTTGATGTATCTTCAATGAATGTTAAAGAAAACTTATATAAGTTTCAGGATATTATCTTACACATGATCACAGATACCATATCAAAACTCCCTAAAGGAGCCACATTTATGACAAGTGGCTAAAGAATTCCTAGAAAACAGGCAGTTTTGGCTTTGCCCTTAAATCTTCTTAAATTGAGAAATTTCTGAGAATTATTTAAGAAAGAGCTACATCTGAGGACTGCAATTACAAGACACATAGACAGAATTTGATGTTGACAAGAACATTATTATTGTTTTTCTTGAATATAGATACATGGCTTTTTCCTAGTTCCATCTATTTGCTTCCACATGACCTTTTCCTTTAAGTTGATTTAATTTTGGAAAGAGATAGATTATGGTCATCCTTATGGATGAATGGATTCTTATAACAGGAAGTGGGTCATGAAAGCAAACACAATCTCCTTCTCCCTTTAACTAACGATCTGCAGGAAATATTAAGAAGAGCACATTGGCCTTCAAATGCAGGGTGTATACAGAAACTGTATATTCAATTAGGGAATAAAACCAGAATGAAAGGTTTAAAAATTGTGGGTATCTCTGGTGGGTTCTTCTGCTTAATTCCTCCAGGGTTCAAAATACAAAAGGAAAGAATGCAATTAGCAGGCTAAAGGAGGATTTCCCACGTCTTTTGTTTGACAAAGATGTACCTTTTTTTTTCTTGGAGATGTAAAAATCACCGTGCCAAGATACAATTTTTGTCTGTCTGTCCATCTGATATGAAATAACCAAGCTTACAGTCACTTATGTTCCCCACAACCAGAAGCTTGCAAAAGAAAGAACAAAGCCTCATTTATCACTCTCCAGTGAGAATTTGGTTTTATAAATGTATTGTTCTCTGTTAAGGAAGCTTTGTTTGATGAAATGCTGAGTGCAGTGTAAAAATATCCTTTCCCTCTGTAATTTGCACTCCTCTCCATTTGAAGCTATTCTTGCTGCAAACGAGAATTGAAAGCTGCTAAAATTAAGTGGTGTCAGTTTTCAATGACACTTTAATGATAGAGCGCTCAGCAAATGAGATGAGAATGAATCCCAGCATATTGGCTAAAGATCGTAACCAGCGCTAAACAGCAATATGCCCCAGCTAGGTTACACTTTTTCTGCTTCATTCATATTTAGTAAGAGCTGAAATTGGGAAGCGCTAATTAAAACGGTCATAAAGGGAGAAATGCAAATGCCTAACATAGATAATGCAAAACAACTCAAGCTGGTAAGTCAATAGGATCATCACCTTAAGGAATAAAGGCCATTAAAAAGAAATTGGCAGACTATACACAAGCAGATACTGGCTCACATTGGGAAGCATAGCAGGAATAGAGTGGCTTACAGCAAGGATGTTCTATTATTAAAAGCATATATTTTAAAAGTATAAGTCAGCAGATCAAAAACTATTTTTTCAAACCACTTATAGAGGAAGGAAATTCATTCCAAAAAGCATCTGTCTTGTCTTTCTACATACAGTATATACATATTTTGTCAGTGTTTGTGTGTCAGTATCTATCTGTCTGTCTACTTAGTAGAGTTTATTTGTGTATGTATGTGATACTTTTTGAGTGATTGTTAGATTATGGAATTTGTTTTTAGTTTTAGTTTTCTTGGTAAGAAAACAGAAGTGATTTGCCATTGGCTTTGTTTTAGGACTTTTAGAGATTCTTGTGCCTGTTTAGAGCCTCCCTTGACCTCACCCACATTGTGGACTACTCTTTTTTTTTTTCCTCTCTTACTGACCTATTCAGAAAGAGAATCATCTTGGCATGGTTGTGAGAAAGAGAAGACTTTCTATGAGCAAGATCAGGGACATCACTCAACTGAAAAGTTGCAGATTCTCTCTGGGAATAGGTATAAGGCATTTATCCAGAAAGTTATGAGGAATCAGGCCCCACAACCACATTACCTCTTCATCTTGTGCTTTGTCACAAACCTCCTAAAATTCAAGTTATTTTTAAAACAGCCAAAGGGAAACAGTGATATGCTAAAAAGTACCATCTATCCACCAGAGTAAAGAATGACACATTTACATCAACATTTAAAGTATCTAATTCAAGCCAGAAGAGGAAATGTTTACTTGCTTTTTATTATGACTAGTTCTTACCCCATAAGAACTTTCTAAAATTTATTTTACATAATGAAACTAACAGGAAATATTAAACAGGTATGATGATAAAGTATCATTTTATAATTAGTATCTGTTCTTACTTTAATATCCTAGCATTAAAAATTGTGACATTTCAAATCTATAGAGCATCATGAGAATCAGAATAAAAATCAGTAGTAGATAACCTTGGTGTACTCTAGAACAAGGGTCCTCAACCCCCAGTCTGTGGACTGTCATTAGTCTGTGGCATGCCAGCAAACAATCTGCAAACAAGCAAAGCTCCATCTGCGGGATGAAGGCAGCATGCAAAAAAAAAAAAAAANATGAAGGCAGCATGCAAAAAAAAAAAAAAAATCATGCCCCCTCCAGTCTGCAGAAAACCTTTCTCCATGAAACTGGTCCCTGGTGCCCAAAAGGTTGAGGACCACTGCTCTAGAAATTTAAGACTACACATATCATGATCCTTTATATAGCTGATTGTCATGTAAGTGCAAAATTTGATATCAAAATGAAGACATCCATTTTTCTATTACTCATGAAAAAAAAAAGAGGTCTGCAGGTCTTCCAAACTTTTATTTCCATTTTTTATGTCTAAAACTGGATGAGAAGTAAATGAGAAAAGAGTATGAGATTAGCTGCCTAATCAACCAACAAGCTTGATTTAAGAAAGAAAAGGTTATTTAAATTAATGCAGAATAATAGAAGAAATAAAAATCAATATTAACACCCATGAATCTATATTAAGAAGAGAATACCAAAATTATATGTAATTTTCAATTGTTTGGTGTTTACAAAGCATTTCCAGATTGCATGCAAACTTGGACTTACCACCCCAATGTGTCATTCAAGAGTTGGAAAGTGGGAAATAATAGGGTGGGGGTCAAGATGAGAAAAAAGAGGCGTCAAGGAACAACTTCAGGTTTCTCAATAAAGCTGATCATACTTAAAACAAATATAATGTGACTATTAGAAATATAAATAGAAACTATTATATGTTAGAATTAGGAGAAGATGCTTAGGAGTTATTTGCCCTTCCTTAAATGAGTGTGAAAATTTTCCATGTACAGGTAAATTTCCTTAATGAAATAAATATAAAATTCATATTCATATGCTTTCATACTCTTATATATTTCTTAATCTGGAAATCTTTTTCTCACCATCGCATGCATGAATTTTACTAATACGTATATACAAAGTGGATCAAAATGTCTAAACTCAATTATTCCTTGTAAAGTCTGAAAGTTTCTTTATAATCAAAATTGAAAAGAAAATATCTTAGTCCTAGCTTAATAGTGTCCTATGACATGTCTAACTGCAGAATGTAACAGAATTTGGAATGTTATCATTCTGCATCTTTGTGTATTTATTGCTCCGAGCCATTTGCATTTTTACAAAAAAAAATTGCCATTGATGGGATTTGGATTGGATGCACAGTTTTATTAAATGGTGTCAGAAAGTTCTATGATTTTTGTTCCACAGGATTTTCTCACCCACTTAGGAGAGTGCAATAAGGGGGAAGAAGAATTGAATGAGACAGGAAAGGTGTGTGGGGGAAATGGGGGGCAAACCTAGTATTGCATCAAGTACTAGCCTCAGGTTCTGTGACAACAGAAATAAGACAAAATGCAGCCCTAGATGAGCAGACAACATGTCACCTACACAGAGGGCCTTTTCATCCTCAACCATGCTCCTAAGCAACAGTTTGTCCCCTTCAGACATAATCTTGAGAGACATAGGATGAATGCTTCCTTTTTCAAAAGTGTCACATGAAGTAGCTTACCAGTTGGGTGGGCAAAAAAAATAATATTTTGTGATATCTGTTGTCATGTTTTATTAGATTTAGGATATTATTATTTTATTGACTTAGATATTTAAAAGAATCATTTTAAGAAATAATGCCACAGGTACTATGTTAAACTGATGGCTTTTTTTTTTTTTTGCAGTAAAGGATTAGAGTGTTCTTTATAAGAGGCTGAAAAGTGTTTTTTAAAGTATCCCAAATAATATTTTTGAATGTTTCTCAACCATTTTAAAAAAATCATCAAGTTCTAAAATTTAATGATTAAAGCTGTCCAATTGTGAAACTCAATGATTACTTTGAGTGGAAATTTTATGATAGAATTAGACCTAGGTGTTGAAAAGAGAATTATACTTGAAATCACAGTAAATAAGAGGATAAAAAAGAGCCCTTTTCTCTTTAGAAGTATAGCTGTGGAACTATATATTCTATGTGTTAGTTTTGTATCTTTCCTTGTAGTAGCTCAGGGTGGTATACCTATCATTTTCTTCCATTCCCCTCCCCCCCCACAGAAGCAACTGTGGGGTTGGCTGAAAGAAACTGGCCAAAACCTATTTATTGAGATTCCATTGCTACCAGTGGATTTGAACAAAGTTTCCTCTGTTCAAATCCAACCAATGACAAGATGGCCATGCACCATGATCTAAACTCCATCCTTTGGAATATGTGCAGATTTCATGGCATACTAATGGCTATAGTACCACCATTATTCAGTGAAGATTCAATGAAGCTTTTATTCCTGAAGATTTACTTTTAATCAAGGAGGAATACCATCACACATATACTAAAAACTCCTGTAACATGTAAATATTCCTTCTGTTCAAAATACAATCTGGCATTTTTTGGTCATCCAGAAATAAAATAAAGACAAGGCTTGGGGAGAATGGTCTTAATCTCATCACTGCTGCTTTCACTAATTTTTTAAGAGGTTGATGAGAATTGTGATCCTGATTCCATCAGAAAACATTTTTATACAATATTGCAAAATATGTTGGTAAATCACATTATGATTATGGCAGCATTGATTCACAATACTGTTATTGTGGAGAAAAATAGTGGGATTTGCTAGCAAAGACTTGAGAATTATGTGGTGAAAAAGAGTCCAAGAGGCAAAGCAAGAGAACTGATCAAAGGGTGGCATCTAAAAGCAGAAATAAAAAGACATAGGGATAAGGAGGCCTGAGAGCAAAATTTGACTACGATAAACTAGAGAAGTGTGTTTCATAAAAAAAATAATTCTTTGGGCAATATGTTTCTTTAATAGTTTTGCAGTAGACCAGTGATATAAAGGCAGATAGGATTTGTTGATTTGAGTTTGAGAAATAACCACATAGTCAAACATGTTTGGCTGCCTGTTGTCCATCAGAAAGTCTATACATGACCAAATTCTAATTTGGCTTTATGGTATAATCTATGCATTCAAATTTGCTTGTGACATCAAATTTGTGACATTATCTATGTCATCTATCACCTGTATTGATCTGGAGCTCCAGAAGCAAAGAAAATCTTTCCTTTCTAAAAAATGATACTTAGTCTTATATATCACCCCATAGTGCTTTATAGCACTCTCTGGGTAGTTTTACAATGTCAGTATATTGCCCCCAACAATCTGGGTTCTCATTTTATTGACCTTGGAAGGATGGAAGGCTAAGTCCACCTTGAGCCCATCAGGATCAGTCTCTAGGCTATGGACAAAGTTATCCCACAGTATTGTTATCTAACCACTGCACCATCAGGCTCCTATCTTGAGGTATTTTCTGTAGATCCAATGTTCCTTCTGACTAAAACTTCTGTTTCATAGAAATGATGCTCTCTCCCACCCACTGCACACACTCCACCCCAATGTAGCCTTCTTTACCACACTTATACACAGTACTTTATGGAAAAAACAAACCAGGATCTTGAAAGATCTTTGAAGGATCTTTCTTCAGGCAATTACCTTCTTGCTATACCTTAGAACTTCAAGTATGTCTATACTATTGATCATGGTACATATCTTGCTAGATAGTAAATACCGGTATTTGTATAATCCATCAAAAGCTATGCTAGCTATGCTAGATCAGCTGGACTCTAGAAGATATGGCTATGAAATAGCAAGGGGCTGGAGCCAAGAAAAACACAGAGAGACACAAAAGCCAGGAACCCTTTATTATTCAGACAAAGTTTATATTAAAATAAAAAAGTTATTGTTATCTGAAGAGAGCTCAATTAAAGAATTTGTTGAAGTAGGGCCAATCTAGAACCCCAGAATATTTCACTCTGTAGATTGATGATAAAACTGCTGCTATTTCTTGCATCATACTGGGCATACTATCAAAATATACAGTAAGTTTTGCATTTTACAACAATTGGTTGTGAGAATAATTTAATTCAATTTCATAAGATTTGGCATACCTAATCTGTTTCACTGAAGGGACAAGGCAGAAAATGATTAATCTTGGTTGGCTTTTACCATGTATTTTGCTTCCAACAAAAACTTTGTAACCTGTGGGGTGTCCTTCAGAGTTTAACCCATCAATGAACTGTCTAAGCAAGGATAACTGTCTTAATTACAGTACCGAATTAAGATAATACTTGCCTGGCTCTTATTCAATGCATAGCTTTACGAGTTGAATGTGTGACCTCCAAGAGTGCCCGATTCCACTAGAGATTTTATCTCACAATCAGCTGAGATTGAAAGTTTACCAATATTTAAAGAATGCCAAAGAGCACTAGGTTCTATGTGTTTGTCTCCCGTACCCATCCAATTAGGAAAATAATCCATTACAGAAAATCTTGATTAAAAAGTTGACTTATCCTCTGGCTTTGATTAAAATCCAACATCACAGTGAATCAATTCTCTGGTCTTTTCTATGAAACCTTTCTTAAATGCAGACAGAAGGCCAATTGGATGGTTCTTCCTTAGTTCATTCACCTTTCAGTGCCCTCTGATTATAACATCCAATGAAAGAAATAGCCATTCTTTCTCTCCCTTCTTCCCATTCCTTTTGTTCCTTTTTGTCTGGCATACTTGCCTATTGCGATCTTGGTGCTTATTTTCCAAGGTGTTATCCTTTTAAAGTAAGCTTTCAACCCTATAAGTCAACTGCTGTAAACAAATGGAAGTTTCTTGGTTACCAGAGCAATTAGAGGTGGGTTAGGAGAGGAAATTAACTTTTGAACTTGTCTCATAATTGTACAACAGATCTTTGAAAGATATGTTATGATGACCGGGAGAAAGTTATTCCAGAAACTAGAGTAATAATTTGATGCCCGATGTGATGACTTAATTTCTCTGACATTAGAACCAAGAAATTGCAAAGTTGTGAAGAAAGTTGAAGAATGCTGGAGAGTATGGAGAGGTCCTCATCTGACCAAAGAAGGGAGGCTGGTAGAAAGGAATGGCAGAGGAATGCCACAATACTTTTTGCTTCACTCAGGAAAAACATTTCTTTCTCTCAGTTTGTAGCTGTCTCCTGAATTAATATGCAAAACATTTCTTTCTCTCAGTTTGTAGCTGTCTCCTGAATTAATATGCAAATCTGAGGTTAGCAATACCACAATAACCCGTTGCCAAACAACTCAGTGCCCAAGTAAGGTGAAATGAGTTGGTGCATCAGAGCTGCCAAATGAAAGATTTTGATGTTGCTTGTTTTAAAAGTGAGATAAATTAACCTTGGGATCCACTTAATTGCAATCTTTGATCTCATTGACCTGATTTTTTAAAAAGTAAATCCTGGGCCTAAAAGCCAAGTTGTAAGCAATAAAATCTCACAGCTCTACAAAGTGTAACTTTAAAACAGCTCATTACACCTGCATTGCTCCCATTCTTTCCAACCACTGAGTGTGTATGAACATTTTTCTGTTTACAAACACGCTGCTCAATATCAGTCAGACTCAATAACATACCAAGGGCTGTTCTTAGAGAACAAAGTCATCTAATTGACATCTAATTATTCTCAATTCAATTTAACTATTATTTGGTAACCTTCATTTTCTAACACGTGAGCAGAACTGTCTTTGGTACAGGGAGTCCTTGACGTATGGCCACAATTGGGCCCAGAATTTATGTTGCTAAGTGAGAAAGTGAGTTTTGCCCCATTTTTATGACTTTTCTTGGCCCATTAGAGTGAATCACTGCAGTTGTTAAACTAGTAACAAGGTTATTAAGAGAATCTGGCTTTTCCATTTATTATGACGGGGAGAAAGTTATTCCAGAAACTAGAGTAATAATTTAATGCCCGACGTGGTGACTTGATTTCTCTGACATTAGAGCCAAGAAATTGCAAAGTTAAGAAAGTTGAAGAATGTTGGAGAGTATGGAGAAGTCCTCATCCGACCAAAGAAGGGAAGCTAGCAGAAAGGAATGGCAGAGGATTTGAAGAATACCACAATACTTTTTGCTTCACTCAGGAAAAACATTTCTTTCTCTCAGTTTGTAGTTGTATCCTCAGTTAATATGCAAATTTGCTTGTCAGAAGGTTGCAAAAGATGATTACATGACACTGCAACCATCATAAATATAAACCACTTGACAAGCAACTGAATGTAAATCATGTGACCATGGGGATGCTGCAGTGGTCATAAGTGTGAAAAATGGCAAAAGTAATTTTTTTCAATGCTATTGTAACTTTGTACCATCATTAAACAAACTGTTGTAAGTTGAGGACTGTTTGTATTTGGACTCTAAAGTTTTGGAAATAATAGAGGGCATTTTGGACCTTGCAGTATAGCTGGTTCTTGTTTAGATGTCCATTCCAACTTCCAGGATATTCTATTACATTCTCCTTCCTCAGGTTTTCCGTTTCACATTCTTCTTTTGTGCTACTATTAGTAGCACTCTGTGGCCATCAGAATGCCCTGACAATTTAGGATGCTTTGTTCTAAAGTTTATTTGCACCATGTGGATGGTTTTCTTTCTGAAAAAAATAATTAGCTGGACATACCTTGATGTCTGTCTTCCCCTGTCTTATATATATATAGCTTGCACCTTTTATCTAGAGAAAAAACTGACTATAAGAAAATTACAGTGCATACACATGAGTAGAGCAGCTAGAGCCAAGTTATTTGACAATGTAACATTTGGGAGAAATAAATTTAGGCAAATACTATCATCCTTTTTGATCCTATCCTTTCTTCATGAAAAAATTCAAAGCAAGAATGGCAAAAAAAAAAATACAATTGAAAGATAGGAGAAAGGTTGGGAATAGATGTCTTCCAACATTTGGCTATCACCCCAAATCATCTTTTGTGTAATTAAACAACAATGACAAAAAGCCACTGATTGTGGGTGAAGAAAAGCAAAGCAGACAAAAGGAAAGGCACAGGGAAAATGTCAGCTGCAAAGCTCTCATTTTGGAAACCTACAATGTAGTGATTGATAGGCCTACTATTTTTCAAGCTCTGTCACAGCTGAAGTATAAAGCTGTCAGTGCACATGATAATGATGGATGTGCTAAAACATGCAAATAGCATGAAAAATCATTTCTCACATAATTTTGGAAGATGAGAAGAGTTCTGAACTTGGGGGGGGGGAGGGGAAGAGAGGTCATGCTTAACAGTCAACCAAGTGGAATAGGAAGCTGCCTGGCTGCCTCAGGCACCCTTAATTGCTAGGTAAGTTAAACAATGAATTATATGGGCATTCTGCAAATTTTCCCACAGAAGTGTTACTATGGCCCACTTGGGAATGGGAAGAGATAATGATGGAGTTTGGGAGGAGGGGGTTATTAGTTTACAAAGCGAGTGAGCAGGTTCTCTATTCTAGCAAGGTCTCCCAAAAATCCAAGTGACCACAACTAGGCTTGCTTGGTAAATGACACCGTTTTAAAATGTTCAGCATATTTAAGAAGGTAAATTTATATTTTTATTGTTTGGTATTATTGGTAAATAATACTGCATCCAGTTTTGGTCACCATGATGTAAAAAAGATGTTGAGACTCTAGAAAGAGTGCAGAGAAGAGCAACAAAGATGATTCGGGGACTGGAGGCTAAAACATAGGAAGAATGATTGCTGGAATTAGATATGTCTAGTTTAATGAAAAGAAGGACTAGGGGAGACATGATAGCAGTGTTCCAATATCTCAGGGACTGTCACAAAGAAGAGGGAGTCAAGTTATTCTCCAAAGCACCTGGGGGCAGGACAAGAAACAATGGGTGGAAACTAAACAACTTAGCAACTTAGAACTAAGGAGAAATTCCTCACAGCTAGAACAACTAATCAGTGGAACAACTTGCCTCCAGAAGTTGCTCCAACACTGGAAGCTTTTAAGAAGAGAAATTCTGACTTCATTGAAAATAATTGTGGCCCTTATTCCAAACTGGCATTGGGTTTTTTTTTTTTATTAAAAAGAATTGATTCTTGAGAGTTTTCTAATGGAAGTCTGGAAAATGAGCTTGCAGGGGTTTTCTTCTGGTTCAAGAAAGAAAGAATTGATGGAGTCTGGAAACAAGATTGTACTTTGAATGATTGAATACAATGTAACCATTTTTTTTCAGCCTTAATGAGTCAGTAGAAATCAATCAATCTTCTGAAGAATTTAGATTTCATAAAAATTTCCAGTGAGGGCAATGACTTCTGGTGTAGCTACATTTGCTAAGAACCTGCCTAATTTAGGCTAGGAAGAAAACACTCAAATTCTTGTATCATTCCAATTTTAGTATATGTGTGGTCGAAGTGAGAACAACACTCAAAATTCTTAATGAACATAAGAAACAAGTAAAATAGGACTACAAGATCAGTGCTGCAAAAATCCAGACAACATTATCTGACAGTAAAAAGTTAGACTATTTAATATTTCCTGTCATCTAGAGATTATCTAAATTTTTATAACCTAAGTTTGGTAGCCTTCGGTAAAACTCAGGTAACGGTACCATAAGTAAAGTGTTCTTGTTTAATGGGTTTGAAAAGGCCAGCACCCACCTATAAAAGGGACCCTATTTGTAGACCTGAAAATATTCTGTTTAAACATGGTTAAAAGGATCTGTGTTAACAAAACACTGATTCTTTTCTTGTTCTATCACTTCCAAGTCTTCTGGCTGATACACCTCCTAATAATTGATTAAACATGTATATACTATACATCACTCAATGATTAGATGACTGCATTTGATTTCTGCACAGCTGATGACATTCCACAAAGTATGTTAACTTTCGCTATTGAAAAAGATTTCATTCATCTGTGACAGCTTAATCAAATCTTCTCATCATCTCTCATAGTTGAAGTCAATGAAAGATAATCATGCATATCTGAATAAGCCTTTTAAGGAGAGCCAATCAAAATCTGTAGTGAAGTATATTTCTTTAAAGGACACATAGAGAGAGAGATATCAAAACATATACTCATTCCTTCGTACACATAAACATGATAGTTTAAGTGTCCTCTTAAGATCAAGTGTTACACAACTCCCATCATTCTCAACTGTCATAACTATTGGCTATACTCTCTGAGAATGAAGGGAATGTTAGCTAGGAATTCCTCAACCTGGCTGCGCTGGCTGATTAAAATGGCTGTGGTCAGGACAGTAAATTTCAACTCATCTAAGAAGTTGACTAAAAAAAATTATGCTTACTTCTTAGAGCAAAATAGATTTATAGATGAAATTTCATAATTTATTTTTTCAACAAAAAATAGACTATATCTTCAGAGGTAATTGTCAAGAGGGATATCTCCCACCTCTTCCTTTCGATAAAAATGAATTGGTACCATTTACATGCAGCTCCTAACTTTCAGATTGTCCTTACCCTAGCAATACTGCTACTATTGTACAAACATGTTTACTTAGACAAATCTAATTTACCACTTGTTAATGTGTGCTGGTTTTATTTGCAATATTATATTAAAGTAGAAATAGAATTATGTTTCCCCTCCTCCCATTATGTTGCCTAAACTCAATTCATATTCTATTGCCAAGGGAATACATTTATTAATTTCTCTTTTAGTTTATAACCAGTCGACAAACATGACCTTTACCTAAACAAGTCTATAATCGCAATTAAGTTGATATAATTTATAACACATTAATAGCAAAAAATACTTTTAAGAAATGCTACCAGACTTTGACTTCCTGTAGCTAATAAATGGAGTATTCATCTTGTGAAAAAATATATTCTTACTCATGCCAACATTTTAACATCAACTGTAATATTCTCAGTTGACACATTAAAAATACACCAATTAATCTCAGTAGGAAAGCATAAAGTCTTTACCCACCTATTCTCTGAAATTTAGATATCGCTACTGTGTACAATAAAAATTGTATATTCATGAACTCCATTTGTTTTATGTCCTCCTCTCTCTCAATGTCTCCCAAGTAGCATATGCTTTGCTCTGTGGAGAATACAATCAAATTTGTCTGTCTTGTCATATTGTCATCAAAGTGATAGTATCACAATTAAATTAACATTTTCTGAAGAATTGAAAGGGAGGGAAAGAAAGAGGAATGGAAAAGCATGGTTTTAATGCTTTAATGAGACTCCTCTCCTTCTCTTTCCACGTCTTTTTATATGTAATTCCCTTAAACAAAGAATCATCAAAAGTAACGAGCAACTTAATTTGAAAAATGCCAATGTTGAACTACAGTTGTTTATGATGCTATCAGCTAGGTTATATTTTAGTTTTCTAAGAGGCATTGTTACTGAAAGATTTCTTAAGATTTGACACTGGATTATTATTTCAGAATAAGGATAATTTGAAAGCTCTTGTGATTCCCCAAGTTAGTGATTGCCAGATTGTAATGCACCTGTGAAATCACATTAAGTTTGATGAGGAGTTCCAGAAATACATTGCCATGTTTTCTAGTTAGGACTAACATATTGGATAGGTGACATTTCACTCATTATTTAAGTCTGTGAAGCCTACTTAACATCTGACATGTTGATTTCTATTTAAGTACTCCTCTAGGACAACAACAAAGGAACCAGCAGTCAAGAAATAAGCTGCACGCTAGGACTTGGTTGAGTAGAAATGAAAGTCTTGCAAAATATATTCATATGCCATGATATGACTACACCTGCAAACATTGAGTAGGCAATTATTTTCCCTTTGACATTTTCTGGAAATAAAAGTTGGACTGTAATGAACAAGGATAGAGAGAATGTTTATGCTATAGCTAGCCTGAGAATATCATGGATAGCCAAGAAAACAAATTAATCATCAAACAAATTAACTCATTTAAGGCACAAATGACCAGGCTCAAATTATTATACATCAGACAATTGAATGAAAACCTAACTTCTTCAGATATGTCTACAGTGCTGGGGAGGAAATGGAAGAAAAGAGGACAAGCAACAATAAATGGATGGACTCAAGACCAGAAAGACCAGATTGGTGACAGATATTCTGTGTGGTCATGAAGAATTGGTATGAGTTGAGGGCACATATAGTAAAGCAATTAGTCAAACCCATTATCCTCTGTGGTGGTATCCTATTTATGGAATCCCTCCTCAGAAAATCTTACATTAGCATCATCATGCACCTGGTGAAAGTTGTTCTGTTTCCCAGGCTTTTTAATTGTCTTTTAATTTGTATTGTCTTAGATTTTAAATGGTCACATTGCTGCTTCCTAGTTTATGCTGTTTCATTTTGCATTTGATTTTGATTGTATATATTTGTAATCAAATTGCATTTCTTTAGTGTGGTTATTATAAATATCCCAAACAGTTTGATTCTTATTAATAAATAAATAAATAAATAACTGTGGGTAAATTGCATTTTTAACAAAATAAATATAGTTTACTATAATGTACTTTGAAAAGTAATACTGGCAACCTATGGCTAAATATGGTTGTCAAAATTCATTTTGCAACATACAGAATATTCTTCAAGTGCCACAATTTAGAATATACTCTTTGTCGACTCAGAAGTTAACATCAAGAATGGTGGGGAAAAAACAATTCCCTGTCTGGCAGTGGTATTCAGCAGGTTCTGACCAGTTCTGGAGAAGCGGTAGCGAAAAATTTGAGTAGTTCAGAGAACTGGCAAATACCACCTATGAATGGAGATTTTTACAGTATCCTTCCTCTGCCATGCCCACCAAGCCACGCCCACAGAACCAGTAGTAAAAAATATTGAATCCCACCACTGTCCCTGTCTCTGTTTACCCTGAACAATATAGATCAGCTTTCCTCAATGTTTTTAACCAGGAATCCTTGAAATAATTTTCAGATCCCAGGGAACCCCTGAATAAAATAAAACAGTACAAAAATTTCCAATATAGTTCATTCCCAGCCTACACAAACCATGTTTTGTAACATTTACAACAACAGTCATGTAACTACCTAGCACTGAGTCATGAAGCCATTATGGTTTGCACAAGCATTGTTCAAAAAATGGTTTTTTTCAGTCATAATTTCTCACAGAACCATTTGCAATCAACCCCATTTGAGAAATGCTGATATAGATTGAGAATTTCTAGCTAAACATATCTTCTTCTTTTCCAGGCATGAGATCAAAAACTTTTTGTCATGTTCATTAAGCTTATTCATTTACTTTTTATTTACCAATACTGGTAAATAAAATACTGATTAGCTCAAGTCAACAAAAAAAAAAAAAGAATAAACACGAACATACATTGTAATGAAAATATGCAGCAGCTTTGTTTTCTGAAAGAAAGAAAAAAACAGTTTATCAACACATGCGCACAATTACATATAAGCACCTATTGCAAGGCCGTATGTTAAAACTGTACATGCGGTAGTGATAATGGGGGATTTCAATCATTCTGACATCTGCTGAACATCTCACTCTGCCAAGTCAGAGTCCAACAATTTCTTGTTCTTTCACACCGATCACTTCATTTGTGACAAGATGGAAGAAGGAACAAGGAGGACTATTAACCAATCTTTACCACCACAGAAAAACTGATTGAGAAAAAGGCAAGGAAAATGGCAGCATTGGAGAATTATCAAGTTAAAGCCCCTGTCACACTGCACCAACGGATGGAAAGAGGATGTAAAACGGAGAGAAACACTTGCCATCCGTTGA
>BHFT01032377.1:0-15128 GCA_004320025.1 Laticauda laticaudata
GGTAGGAAGATGGGATTGGAAGGAGAAAGGCAGGTCAGAACAAATGGAGGGGATTCTAATATTTTAATGACTTCATAAAGCAGGTTATTATCAGGTGAATGAGAGAGAGGCAGGGTAAATGAAATGGGGAGAAGGGGAGAGGCAGGAAGAAGAGGAGGATGTGAAGGAGGAAGGGGCAGGAGATGAGGGCAAATGGATGGAATGTATGGAGAAAAGAGGGCGTTGGAGGGGACAGGACAAAGGGGGGAATAAGAGCCAGGCCCCTTTGTAAGATGACAGGTAGTTTCAAAAGATATTCTCTTGAACAGACTTAATTATCTGAGAACAGTTTGGTTCTTTTGGATCTGAGGAAGTAGACAGGTTCCTGAGGAGTGCAAAGCCTACCACATGTGCTGTATAGTAGTAAATCCATGCCCCTTCTTGATGGTTAAGGTCTCTTGGGAGGTGAAATGCAGTTGGGTCCTAGCAAATTCATCCTTGTCTGAAGGTGTGTTCCTGGCTACCTTCAAAGATTCTTTGATGTATCTCAACTGAAGAAACCATTGCCGGACCCCACTATTCTGCTCAATTTTCATCCAGTCTTCCATCTTCCCTTTCTAGAAAGATGGTTGGAAAAAAAAAACGATGGTTTTACAAGTCCAGAAGACCCTGGAGAAACAAATTATCTGAACCCATTTCAGTAATGGGTTTCAGGTCCAGATATGGGACTGAAATGGCATTGTTCACAATCATGGATGAATAATGGAATGGAATGGAGTGGAGTAGAATGGAATGGAATGGAATGGAATAGAATAGAATAGAATAGAATAGAATAGAATAGAATAGAATAGAATAGAATAGAATAGAATAGAATAGAATAGAATAGAATAGAATAGCATTAAGAGTTAGAAGAGAAAAGAATTAGAACTAGAACAGAATTATCATAAGAATTGGAATTACAATAGAATTAGAATAGAATTAGAATCAGAAAATGAAGGGGGGAGGGAGGCAGGGAGGGAGGAAGGAAGGAAAGGGAGGAAAGGAAGGAAGGAAGGAAAGTAAGAAAGAAGGAAAGAAGGGAGGAAAGAAGGAAGGAAGGAAGGAAGGGAGGGAGGGAGTGAACATATGCAAAGAAAAAAACAATTTTATTAAGATTGTTAATTCAACAACCAAACCATGGCAAATTGTCCTTTACCTGATTCTTTAAAGTAATTGAAACCACTCACAGGAAAAATTGCAAACCTGGTAAGCTTCAAATTCTCCCCAAATTTTCAAGCTTTTGCTTATTCCATGGAAAAACCTACCAAAGTAATGGGGAGGGAGGGGACATGGCATTGGGGTTTGGGAAGTGAGCTGGTGTGAAGAAGACCCATGTGAATAAAAAGGGAGGTTTGCTCCATGAATTAATGCACTGCTGAATGGAGTTGTTTACATTCAGNAAATTACTGGCCTAATCCTGTAAGAAAGGCAGGAAGGAAACATTCTGGTGTTGCTTACAGAAACTGCCTCTCCATTAACCCTTATTATATTCTTGGCAGGACTAGACTTCCTGTCTCAGGAACTTCTCTGGAGTTATTTTTCCCTCCTTTACTGGTACTTTACTAATGTGGAGTGACCATTCAAAGTTACAATGGCACTGAAAAAAAGTGACTTATGACCATTTTTCACACTTACGACTGTTGCAGCACCCCCACAGTCATGAGAGGCCAGGCAAGGAGATGTATGCCTCGAGTGATATTGAGTTGGCCATGCCCAGCCAATAACATGACCACCAAGACATGTCCACCCAGTCACATGACCACCAAGCCATAACTGACCAACTAAGCCATGCCCACAGAACCGGTTGTTAAAAAATTTTCTTTTATCCCACCCCTGCGTGGGTCCCTGGGGGGAGGGATTTGGGGAAACTTTCAATATGTAACCTTCTCACCTTTTGGCTCAAATCTTGCTTTTCTTTTGCTGCTATCATTTCAAACTCAGTAAAATTACCTGTTCTCTACCTCAGTGGAGTTGAGGGTTTTCTTCCTTGGGTTTTGAATGGAGGCAGGCCTCAGATCAAGCTGCATGAGCTGGTCCACCTGCAGGGACTGTTTCTCGAAGACACCAAGCCCGAAAGGTCCCAGCCTTGGGTAGGAAAAGCGTGTTGAGGGAAAGCAGGTAAAAGCAGATTGAAGTCTTCCATTAAGTTCAACTTGAAGTTACAAACCCAAGGATGGTGTTGAGCCTCCTAAGAACTAAATCTATGAAAATCTGAAAGGGGAAAACAACTCAAGAAGCTTGGGAAATTCTGAAAAATATGATCATAAAAGCCCAGTCCAACACAGTACCACTGAAAAAGAAAAATAAGAAATCCAAGAATAAGCCAGCATTGTTACAAGGAATTTTCTGATGAACTGAAAGACAAAAAGGATAAGTATAAAAAATGGAGAGAGAAATACATAACTCAAGCAGAATAACAACATATAGCCTGAATCTGCAAAGATGGTCAGGAAAGCTAAGGCTCAGAATGAACTACGATTTCCAATAAATGTCAAAAATAATGTTTAAAAAGTTTATTTCAACATACAAACACAAGAAAAAAATGTCAAATAAACAATCAGTCAACTAATGGGAGAAGATAGCAAGGAAGTGATGGGCAACAGGGAGAAAGCACAGCTGCTTAATACATTCTTTGCAGCTGTCTTCATGCAAACAAAAAAAAATAACTCAAACTTCCAAAAACAGAACTGTAAAAAACAGATTAGGAATACAAATCAAAATAGGCAAGAAAATGGTAAGAGAAGACCTGTCTACTCTAGACAAGTTCAGATCACTAGAACCTGATGAATTACATTCCAGAGTTTCAGAGGAGCTGGCAGACATGATCTCAGAAATATCTTTCAAATAACCTGGAGCATTGGAGAACTACCAGAGGACTGGAAAAGAGCTAATATAGTTCCCATCTTCAAAAAAGGGGGAAAAACATATTAAGCAAACTATAGACCAATCAGCCTGACATCAACACCTAGGAAGATCCTGGAAAAAAATAATCAATCAATAGATCAGTGAACACCTAGAAGCAAGCAAAATTATGACCAGAAGCCAACATGGGTTTGTCAAAAACAGATCATGCCAAATAAATCTTTTTATTCTTTGACAAAATGAATAAATTAGTGGACCAGATAAAATTTGGTGGACATAGTATACCTGGCTTTCAGTAAGGCATTTGATACAGTAGACTACAACCTACTTCTTGATAAAGTAGAAAAATGTGAAATTCATCATCAGCAGATGAATTTGTAACTACACTCATCATGTAGTCCTTAATGTAACTACATCTACATGGAGGGAAGTAAGCAATGGGGTTACTTCTGTTTTAGATCCAGTACTCTTCAATATCTTCATAAACAATTTAGATAAGGGAATAGAAGGGCAATTCATCAAATCTGCAGATGACACCAAGCCAACATCCAGAAGACAGGCACAAGATGGATCTTGATAGACTTAAATCAGGCCTATCTAACAAAATGAAACTCAATGGTGAAAAAAACAAGATTTTACCTTAGGTAAAAAAAATTAAGCATATGAAGAAAGATAGCAGAAATTGGGTATGTCTAGTCTAGTGAAAAGAACAAGAGGAGATAGCAGTGTCCCAGTATGAGGAGAATGTCAACCTATTTTCCAAAGCACCAGATGGCAAGACAAGAAGCAATGGAACGAAACTAATCAAGGAGAAAAGCAACCCAGAACTAGAGAGAAATGTCTTGACTGTGAGAACAGTTAATCATTGGAACAACTTGCCTTCAGAAGTTGTGGGTGCTTCATCATTGAATGTTTTTAAGAAGAGACTGGACATCCTTTTGTTTGAAATGGTATAGAGTTTCTTGCTTGAGCAGAGCCTAGAACATCTCCAATGCCACTTTCAACTCTGTCGCTCTGTTCTGTTCTTAGGGATTTGGTGATGAGTTGGGCCTAAATATCTAGCCTCAGTTAGGTTAGACTCACCAGTTCCAAACTTTGAACTTAAGGAAACCAAGAAGTCTATTAGGCTGACCCAACCAGAACTGCAGTATGAGCAGCTGTTTATAAGAACCCCTTTCTTTCTTTTCTGTTGTCACCTTTGCTTGTCAAGGTTCTGTCTATCACCTTTCTTCAAAAATCCAGACTGTATAGAAGATTCCCCTTTCTCTATTCCTGAGCTCCTGAGCTTTATATTATCACTATATATTCTGAGAAAAAGGCACCCCTTTGATGCTTTTATCTTCCTTGTCCTTTCTTTCCTTCCCAAACTAAGACACGTGTATAAAGCAGATATTGACTAGCTCTCTTCCTTCAGTGTACATGCTGTCCCATTGTTAGCTCCCTGGGATTACCTATTACTGTTCCCTCACTTCCTTGTCAAATCCTATTTCCCCATTTATTGCTCTGTCCTGTTGAAGTCATTTCTCATTGTTACTTCTCCCACTGAATGTTTTTTTCATGCTTTCGTTGCTGTTCTTCTGATGCTGTTGATTGTTCAAAATGCTACCTTCTCACTGCATGCTATTATCCCAACACAACTACGTGTTAGTAACTCTCCTTACCTTCTAAGTATGAATCTGTACTATACTAGGAGAGGGGGGAAAGTCACAGCACCACTGTTCTGTTAAATGTTTTCTCCATTCACATGAATGAATGGAACTAATGTAACCACATTTATTTTCTATTGTTGCAGCTCTTTCTTTTTAAAACCATGCAAGTTTTCAAAAACACTTTTGTCAAATAGAATTTGGCACAGTCTAACATGTGATATTCAGCTTCAGATGGCTTCACTTCATTGCTCTAAAATGAAAGCATACAATGCAAGATAAATCAAAAGTGATTTGTATTATTCTGCAGTCAAATAAAAGAGGAACACATTTTACACAGATGATCCTAAGTTTTCACCTTTTATCATGAGAGAACAAAGGACTGTTGAATCATCTAGTAGATGTGATTTTGTTAAGGGCTGTATACACCTTACAGGTTTTCATAATAACTTTGGGAGAAGTGGCAAAACTGGGGGCAGGGTGAAAAGAAGGATCAGCCTAGAATCCCTACATAGTCACAAGTGAACTAAGTCCAACTCTCTTTAAGTGTCATTGACCCTTATCTAACTTTAAGCAAATGCTGACCATCAGTTGAGAAGTTTCTTGTGAATTGACTGTTGCAATAAATTAATTTAATTGAACCTTCACATGGGGACCTGCCTTTTCATGCCTGGTAATAACCATCTTAATATTCAGTTGGCTCTTTCTTATAATTAGTAATATTTTTAGGTTATCATGGTCCATATAAATTCTCCACAGCATGATATGAATGTCTCATTTTTTGCAAATCTCTATCTGCAGTGTTGATAGTTTTTGTAACTCATAAATAAATCCATATTAGGAGACACATGCTTTTCGCTGAATTCCTTTATGGTTTTCTGATTAGTCCTATTTAATAGTCTATATTAAGTAGGCATAGCATCTATTCTACCTGCTTAAAATGAGGATATTTGTTTTTGGAGATCATCCAAAGAAGTTCACTTGGGTAGTAATCACTGCTAATTCAGCTTTATCTTTCTCATCCATGTTAAAATGTGTCAATAACTGCTGGTCAAGAAAAGCTTAAAAAGCTAAGACAAAGAAAAGGATGTTGTTTTTTGTGGGAGTAGAGAAATATCTGCCTCAGTGGTGGGATTCAAAAATTTTTACAACCGGTTCTGTGGCCATATCTTAGAGGGCATGTCATGGCTTGGTGGGTGTGGCTTGGTGGGCATGGCAGAGGATGGATACTGCAAAATCTCCATTCCTTCCCCAGTCCTGGGGGAAGGTTACCATAAAATCCTCTTTCTGTCTGCATCCCATTAATGTGCTTTCCAGCTCCGTTCTCCTGTGCAGGGCAACAAAAGAAAACCCAGCCAATCAGCTGGGACTTGGGTGGCAGAGAATAGATTAGGGCGGGGCCAGTCAGAGGTGGCATTTACCGGTTCTCCAAACTACTCAAATTTCCGCTACTGGTTCTCCAGAACTGGTCAGAACCTGCTGAATACCACCTCTGATCTGCCTTATAGATTGCAGCTTTTTACCAAAAACAACAACAACAACCTCACAGTGAGTATATAAGATGACTTAAAAACCCATTATCCTAATTTAACTTTGATTTGACAGCAGTGATATATTTGGCATTTCTTTGAAAACAGAATTTACATGAGTTGCTAAGCACAGTTTAATGAAAGTATGCATGTCCTGATATTTCAGCAGAAGCTATTCTCAGGCAAATTTAAGCTTATTTTTATCAGTGTGCTTCTTTATGTGTTCCCTCATAGGTGATCAGGTGATGTCCTGAAGACTATCTGTTTGTTTTTCCTTTGCTTTAGAAATCTGCCAGGTATGGATCATCCTTGAGTTACAACAGTTCATCTAGTGACCGTTGTTTACAGAAACTAAATCTCTGTTAAACTTTATTACATTCTTGGCAGCACTGGACTTCCTGTCTCAGGAATATCTGTGGAGTTTTTTTCCCTCCTTTGCTGGTACTTTGCTTGTGTGGAGTGACCATTCAAAGTTACAATGGCACTGAAAAAATTGACTTACAACCATTTTTCACACTTACGACTGTTGCAGCATCTTCATGGTCACGAGAGGCCAGGTGAGTAAATGCATGCCTCGATGTGAGTGATGTTGAGTTGCCCCCAAACACACCAAATAAACCATGCTCACATAACCAGTTGTTTAAAAAATTGAATCCCACCCCTGGCTATAGATGTTTATGGCCAGACAAACCTATATTAAATGAAGTCAGCTTCACTAAAAGGAAGTTCATAAAGGACACATCAGGCTAAGAACAATTCTTAGAAGCACTGATGAAAGTAAGCAGCAGCAGAGGTATGAAAAGATAAGTGACAAGCAGGAAGGACACTTTGAAACATCTTTCCATCCTTTCAAGCTTCCTGCACCACCTCAAGGTTTCTTCAAAGAAAACATTGAGCATGTAATGGTACAGTCTTGTTTGATAGATCAGCAGTTTCTGATATCAGAAGCTAGATATGATTGGGCTTTTGGGATATTTTCAGAAAGGATTAGACTTCCAGAAAACTAAACCCAGAATTTTTTTTTAAAAAAAAGTTCCCAGAAGACATTTTTATATTGCTGCCTACAAAATATAAAGGAAGAATGTGTCCATAAATTCACCAGAATTTTAGCATGCTAATCAGGGGTGGTATCCAGCTGGTTCTAACCAGTTCTGGAGAACCAGTAGATGAAAATTTGAGTAGTTCGGAGAACCGGAAAACACCACCTCTGACTGGAGATTTTACAGTATCTTTCCCCTGCTACACCCACCAAACCATGCTTACAGAACCAGTAATAAAAAAAATATTGAATCCTACCACTGATGTTAATATATAGAAATACACACAGTAGACATCCGGTTGCAAGGTTGCAGCGGCAGCAGGAATCCATGATCATGTGCGGTTCCTGCTGCGCTCGCAGCCAAGGTGCCCCTGATCCAGCTGGATTTGGAGGCTATGGTTACCCCGTAGAGGTAACCGAAGACAGGGGAGATCTGGGCAGGGGTATGGGGGAATCGCAATCCCCCTCCTCAATCGGTTTAACTCCCTTTTCCCAAGGCGGTGGAGCGGCGGTCAGTAATGGCCACCACAAAGAAGCTTTCAGCTGGATAAGATTGTGCAGGAGGAAGTTTGAAGAAGTGAAAGTTTTTGGCTGAAACTGGGACAATAATTACAGCTTGTATTCTGGATTTCAACTTTTCCAAATATACATTTCTTCCTAAGCAAGCTCATAAAAGAAGCGGCCCAGAGAAAAGACAAAGGAAAGGTTTTTTTTTCTTCTCACTCTCCTTTCCTATGAAGAAAGCCAGATGAAATGGAAAAACCTGCTTTGGCATAGAGTAATTTTAAATTTGAAAATTAAAGTCCAAGGGATATTAAGATTCTGGAGCATTGGAACTAAAAACCACAATGCTCTCTTTCTTTTTTTTATAGGGAAGGGAGAGGCAAGAATAATATATAAGATTTTTTGGAGGAGACGACTTGGAAAATTTAAGATCAGAAGATAATGGCCAAGTCTAAGACTTTTTAAAAAATTACTGTGGAACGGTTAGTAATCAATTTCACCCCAGGGAAAAGATAAGTTACAAAAAAGAAGAAAGTGCTAAATGACTACAGTTTGTTGCTTTGGATATGCTTTGGACTTTGGCGATTCTTGGAAACTTTTTTGAAAGACTAAAACATTTGGGTTGTTTTTAAAAAAATCTTACAATGCTATATTCTGTTGAAGAATTGAAAATAGAATATAAAGTTAAAAGAGGAACAAGAGGCAAGGGCTCTCTGGCCCATCTGTTCCTTCACTTCTTAGAAATCGGCCATTTCTACCTACCAGAATTACAAACAAGAAAGCTGTGAAAAGAATAAGCCATCTTTAATGGCAAATAATTTAGTTTGAGAAAGAAAAGGCCAAAGGAACGAAAATGAGAATTCAAATTTTAAAAAAGATCCAAGTGAAAGGAAAAATAAGGTGAAAAATCTACATACAATGTCAGAAAGCAACAGAAAAAGAATACAACAGAGAGGGGAACTAAGAGGTTGGAGATGAGAGATGGGGGGGAAAAGACTAGGACTGGATAAGAGAGGAGGAAAAAGGTAAGAGAATTATACAAGATGTAAAACAAGGGTTAAAAAAAGGGTTTTTAGAGACAAAGAGTAAAATGTAATTAAAGAAGAGGATTCTGCAAAATATGACAATGTATTGTAGTATCTTGGTATTTGATAAATAGAGTTAGAAAATTGGAATATTATATGAAGTAAACAATATTATTAAAGGAAATGTATAAAATGTCTAATAAGTTTAATTAGTTATGGAACATTTTTTTACTATACTATAAGCTATTTTTTTTCTTTTTATTATTTTAAAATGTTACTATTGTAGAATGCACCAAGGCCAGAAATCAGTATGAAATTATACATTTATTTTACGTGTTAAATCTAGGGAAGAGATAAAAAGTCATCATTACTTCAACCAGTGATTACAGAGAAATTTGCAGTAAAGAGAATGGACCAAAAGATACAAGTAAAAAATTATTTAAATTGAATGAAATAAATAAAATCAAATTAAGAGAGTGAAAAGAGGGGAGAAAACATGTAGAAAATCGTAGATGATAAATGAGATATGAAATATATATAAGGTGAATATGAATTTGATTTATGTCTTATAAAAAGATGTTAACTCAGGATTTAAGTTGCTTTCCAAAAAAAAAGTTTTATGTTTTCATGTTTTGTTTTGTTTGTTAAGTTAGAGTGTATGAGAATTAATAAAATTTTGGAAGAACGTTGAGAAGAAATAATGAAATTGTAAACAAGATAGATGAAAGTATAAGTACAATGAATAAAGAGAATATAGAAATTTAGGTAAAAGGAGAAGTTGGAAAAAAATAAATAGATATCACCTGATAATCTGGAACTATTTGTACTCAAAAAGAAAATGTTTTAATTTTTTGTTAAAATTCGATGAGCAGTTTTTGAAAAAAATTTATGTAATTAGTCGATTCTATGTTTTGTTGTTTAGTGTATGTTGTTTTTAAAAAAACTAAAAAATTTGTTTTTTTTTTAAAAGAAATACACACAGTCATTGATGCACACATAAGGGAAGGGAATGTAAGGAAGCAGGAAAGTTATAATTATAATTGAAGAGGGGATTAATAATGAAAATTAGGAAAGACACAAATATTCTTGCTCTGAATAACTAGTTAACATAAGTAATGGAATAAGAAACCTTTCTTTACTCTGTGAAAAATGGTGCTGAATCTTCTAATGTATTTTAGCTCAGCTGTTTTTTTTTTTTTTTATGAAATCTATCTTTGTCATTCCTTTTCTAACCATGTGATCAGAGACAGAGTGAGCTGAAGTATTGCACTAATTTTTCAATATTGTCATTAGTGTCCATTTATTCTTCTGCATACAGATTGGGCAGTTTGGCCAATAGAACCTCTAATTGAGTGTTTGTAATGTGTGTGTGTGTGCATGCTCCAACATGCATACTTGTAGGAGAGAGTTGGCAACTGAGTCTATCTCACTGTTTGTTTGTTTTTATATCAGTGAATATAAAGAATCAGTGCTGGTTGTTCAATGATCAAACCTTGGAGGTTTTCTAGTCCAACCCCCCTGCTCAAGCAGGAGACCCTATACCATTCCAGACAAATGGCTGTCCAGTCTTCTCTTAAACTCCTCCAGTGATGAAGCACCTACAACTTCTGAAGGCAAGCTGTTCCACTGGTTAATTGTTCTCACTGTTAGGAAGTTTCTCCTTAATTCCAGATTGCTTCCCTCCTTGATTAGTTTCCATCCATTGTTTCTTGTCCCGCCTACAGGTAAATAAGTTGACCCACTCCTCTTTGTGGCAGCCTCTCAAATACTGGAATACTGCTATCAAATCACTAGGGTGCCATGATATGAAAATGTGTGTAAGTACAGATCCCTCTGAAGTGTTATAAAAGGAAGTGTTATTATCTCATATTGGCCTGGGAACACTAAAGTATTATAGGTAGCACATCATTCTCTGTTGTGTTCCTTGAGGAAATCTGTCTTGTGCAAGGTTATGCTTAGGAATTTGTATGGTCCTTTTTATCTGTTTCTTAACTTCATTGGATGGATGATATCAGGGATGGAATTCTTCCAGTTCAGACCAGTTCTATAGAACCGGTTGTTACCATTCTGTGTGGTTTGGAGAACCAGCAAATCATGCCACTGGCTGGGCCTGCCCCTCCCCACCCACCCCTCCCCTTCCCACCCAGTCACTCTTTATCTCGCATGTGCGCCATCCAACTTGCCTGCGTTGTGCAAGCAAATTTTATGTGACAGACTCAGGCAGCAGATTGCAGAAAAGTAGATCTGTGAGTGATTCTGCAAGCAACTCAATCTGCTTGCCTGCGTTGCCTGATTTTGGGTAAAAGTTGTTGTTTTTTTAATAAAAAATTCAATATTTACATAAATATTTACAATGTTTACATGCAAGCCATGCCCAGCTAGTAATGTGACCACCAAGCCACGCCCAGACAGCAAGTAATGCCCACCCAGTCACATGACCACCAAGCCACACCCACAAATTAGGCCACACCCACAGAAACAGTTGTTAAGAAATTTGAATCCTACCCCTGGATGATACATATGTTGAAACTTGCTTTGTTTAAATCTCATTGTTGTATGTCCCTATCAAATGTGTCTATTATATCATAAGAACTGGCTACAAAAAAGGAACCATATGATGGTGTCTTCATCGCCCTAGGGATCCATTTCAAGCAAAAAATATGCATTTAACTGAGTTACTGTTTCTATTGCATAAGCTTTAAGAAGTTGTTTCTAAGGGAGATTTTTGAATATAGAGCTCATGTTAGCATAGGCCTAAACATGGGAGATGCACAGCTTTGCTTTTCTCTTGTCTTTCACCCATCCAAACATTACATATTGCTGAATCTACAGGGTTTCTCTAATGAGCCCAGTCAGATCCACTGTGATGCTAAAATCCCACTGTGCTCACTGGGATGTAGTTCTGAATAAATATGGATAGAATTGTACTGCATAGCTCCAGTCCTGTGTACACATCTGCTTCAGATTTTTGATCTTCACTTTCAAGACTTCCTAGACAGTCAAACAAATTGGCTATGTAACTTTCTCTATGGTCCATAAGAACTGTCTCCATTTTTTCCATTTTTTCATTGCGTGAGTCAATCATGCTATATTTATTGTTTTAGCAGTGTAATGGAGCTGCCACTTAATGTCTGTTGTACTAGGGAGTAGAATGAACAGGGTTATATGAACAGTGAATCGGACTTGCTTTTTCACAAAATATGCATAAGATTTAGTTTATTGGTTCAGAAGCCAGCATAGGACAGACTTACAATTGTTAGTAGTCCTTGATTTACAACAGTTCATTTAGTGATTGTTCAAAGTTACTAGGCACTAAAAAGAGTGATTTATGACCATTTTTCACTCTTATGACCATTGGAATATCTCTATCAGCTTTGGAAGCCATATTAGTACCAGACCCTTCCACACTGCCACATTCTTGAGCCTGGGAAAATGGGAGGGGGGAATTTCTTGGAGTGTATGTGGTTAGACATAATTAGGCATTCTTCTTCTAAGTCAAGGTCATGTTATTTCTGCACTTGGTTGAGGAGACATCTCAAGTTGAGATGGGTGGTGATTGGGGCATGTGATGTGATGATGGGTGCAGGTGGTGGAATTGTAATTTTTTACTTATTACAAGGAAATCCAGAACTTTCAGATTCGGGATTTCCCGGGTGTGCCAGTTTACTACCCAAATAAAAAAGAACTTTGGAGAGGATGTCTGTCTCAGAGTTATTTGTTGGAGTGGAAGTTTTCTGGAACTCTGACAATCCCTATGATCATGTGATATAAATTCAGGCCCTTGGAAACTGGCTCATATTTATAATGGTTGCAATGTCCCAGGATCATGTGATCACCCTTTGCAACCTTCTGGCAAATTCCCACATCAGATTTGCTTAACTGGATTACTAACTTAATAACTGCAAGGATCCACTTAACAAATGTGTCAAGAAAGGTTGTAAAATGGGGCAAAATTTACGTAAGAATATCTAACTTAGCAACAGGAAATTTGGGCTCAATTGTGGTCATTTGTTGAGTAAAGAGTAAATAGATTTAGCCTATAGGTAAGATAATGGTGGGGAGAAGGGTTGACCTTCACTGAGCAAAGTAATTGCTCTGAGCGCTGCAGAAATCTGACAACATGCTATATATTCTCAGTCAGAATGCATACTGCAGGCGACTTCTGCTGACTGCCAGCTTCCAGCAGTCAGCAGTTCAATTCTCACCAGCTCAAAGTTGACTCAACCTTCTATCTTTCTGAGCAGAGGTGGTATTCAGCAGGTTCTGACCAGTTCTGGAGAACCAGTAGTGGAACTTTTGGGTAATTTGGAGAACCGGCAAATACCACCTCTGACTGGCCCAGCCCCCATCTATTTTCTGCCTCCCAAATCCCAGCTGATTGGCTGGGTCTTCTTTTGTTGCCCTGCATAGAGAACAGAGCTGGAAAGCAGGTTAGTGGGTAGGGAGGGAATGGAGCAGTGGTGTTATTCTACTGGTTCAGCCCTGTTCTGCTGAGACAGTAGCAGTGATATGTAGCAGAGACCAAACTGGTTCTCTCTGCTGCTCTGCTGTTGGGCCCACCTGCCTGCCCAGGCTTCCATACTCATCTTTATCCTCTGCTTTTGAAGCACAGCTTCTTTGCACAGCACAGAAGAGTGCCGTACGGCAGCTGCTGAAGTGACCAGGAGAGTGCGGGCTTACAGGAGGTGAGTTGGAATGCCTCTGTGCCTGCACAAAGTGCATGTTTGATGCATGCACATGCAAAGTGTATGCATGTGTGCAAAGCATGCCCACCAAGCCACACCCACTGAACCGGTGGTAAGACGTTTTGAATCACACCACTGGAATTGAGATTTTGCAGCAACCTTCCCCTGGAATGGGGAGGGAATGGAGATTTATTACAGTGTCCTTCCCTTGCCATACCAACCATGCCATGCCAACCAAACCACACCATGCCCACCAAGCCATGTCCACAGAACCGGTAGTAAAACAATTTGAATTCCACCACTGTTTCTGAGGTTGGTAAAATGAGGGCCCAGATTATTGGGGGCAATATGCTGACTCTGTAAACTGCTTAGAGAGGATATGTAAAGCAATAGGAAGAGATATATAAGTCTAAGTGCTATTGTTAAGTGCTAAACTAACTAAAGATTAACATAGCCCTAACCCCCTTCTCTGCAACTTCCCATTTTTGAATCCAACCTCCCAGCTAACCAGAAGCTATAGTACAATAAAACTTTTTAACTCCAACTTCAATTCTGTTTCCAGGATAAGGAGAAAAGAAAACCATCCCTCCTACTGTGTAAGGCTATTTGTATTGTAAGTGGCACCTCCTGACACATACCCAGGGGTGGGATTCTACCAGTTCGCACTTATTCGCTAGAACCAGTTCTTAACATTCTAAGCAGTTCGGAGAACCAGTTGTTAGAAGAAATTACTGGGCTAATCCTGTAAGAAAGGCAGGAAGGAAACATTCTGGTGTTACTTACAGAAACTGCCTCTCCATTAACCCTTATTACATTCTTGGCAGGACTAGACTTCCTGTCTCAGGAACTACTCTGGATTTTCCCTACTGTGCTGGTACTTTGCTGTGTGGAGTGACCATTCAAAGTTACCAATGTGCACGAAAAAATGAACCTTAGACCATTTTCAGGACTGTAGACTGTTGGCAGCATCCCCACAGTCAGAGAGGCCAGGCAATAAGCTGCGTGCTCAAGTGGAGTGATAATTTGGCCACGCCCAGCCCATAACTATGACCATTAAACCATTGTCACCCAGCACATGACCACCAAGCCACACCCACCACCTAAGTCATGCCCACAGAACCAGTTGTTAAAAAATTTGAATCCCACCCCTGCACATACTTAGCATTTACAATGAGAGGAAATGTCACTGCATCTCCTGAAAATTGCCAGTCATCAAGCATGAACAGTTTTAAGCTTCTCTATTAAGGTCATTATGATGTATGTTTCCTGAGCCCAACCGACTCTGTTTTATTGCACTGCTTGAAGTTTCCATCTATTATCATTATAAATAAGTAGGTAGGTAGATATGAGTAAGTGGGGATATATATAACAGGGTTTTCCAGCTTTGGTGGCTTGACAATGTGTGTACTGCAACTCCCAGAATTCCCGACTACATACTGGCTGGGGAATTCTGGGAATTGAAGCCCACACATCTTCAAGTTGCCCCACCTAAGAATCACTGCTATATAATCTTGCATTGAGTGTCATCATCATCATCATCATCATCTTCATCATCATTCCAGCCATTGTCTATACACCTGTAGGATGAAGACACCTTCTGCATATTTCCAACCAATATGGTCCTGAGTTTTCTTTTGCAAATTGGGCCTGCAATACTTGCTGATGTCATCATCCATCTTGCTTTAAGGTCTCTTTTTAAAAAAAAATATTTGGGTTTTCACAAAGACAAAATACAAATAAAATATCTTTTTTGAAAATAGCATGGTCCCAGGTTATCACTTCTTCATACAGACACAAAACTTAATTTCATGCTCATTTTT
>BHFT01032378.1:0-22484 GCA_004320025.1 Laticauda laticaudata
CCCACTGGGCCCACACCTTTTCTTCATCCCCCTTCCCTTCCCCTTCTCAACCCCCTCCTGTCCTTGCCTCCCTGTCCTGTCCCCCTCTCCTTTCAACCCCCTTTCTTGCCCCCTCCTATCTATCCCATTCTACCTCTTCATACTCCTCCCCTTCTCCTTCCACCTCCCTTTCCATTGCATTCTGTTGCCCCTCAGCTACTGTCTTTCATTTCCCTTCCCTTCTCCTAAACATCCCACTCCACCCCTTTATTCTCCTTTATTCCCCATATTCCTTCCCCACCCTCACTGTCCCCTACCATTTCTTCTTTTCCTCCCTTTCCTCATATACATTCCCCTCCTTGTCTCGCATCCTGATCCTGATTCTCTAATTTATCCTCCCTCTCAACCTGTCCCCCTTTCCTCCTCATCCTCATGCCTTTGCCCTCATATCCACACTAAACTTACCCAAACTCTCACCCTCATTTACTCCTTTGAGGATTAGCTACAAAAGGAGGGAAGTTTCCCCAGAGTCTAAGAGCCCCACTGAAGAGCAACTTCCCCCTAGGAAGGCATCTTCATTCTGATGAACTGTTAATAGAGAGTAACTGTCATTTTAGCCTGTAAGGATAAAGTCATAAAGCTATGAGGATTCCCAAGGAGATGACCTGTCTCACCTTATCCACCTATCAAAGTTCACCTGCTCCTCCACCTTTGTGACCTACACCCATGATACTCAAAGGTCTCTAGGAAGCTACCAAATATATCACTAAAACTGCCTATCCACCATCAGGAATTTGTAAGCCACCCAGAGTTATGTACCCAAAGTGAATTGCTATATAAATCTTGCAAATCAATAAATAGAAATTATGCAGCCTGGCCATACTCCAGTGCATGAATTCAGAAATTTCTCAACCAGTTGTACCCATTGGGGGATATTTTTGGTATTAGGAAAGCTTGGTTTAAGTCCAGATGGCTGTCTTGGATAACTCTTTGTTAATAAATGAGACACAGCTGGAGAGCAGAAACCTTAGACTCTTTGCCCCTGTCAAGTCTGCTTAGAATGCCTGACTTTAGAAAGCAAACAGCTAACTATTAAATTGCTCAGAAGTGCTGAAGTACTTCTATAACAAGAAAAAAAAAGCTATCCAAAAAGCTATGTCTTCTGTGCAAAAGAAGTCCAAAAGGCAGCTTTAGTCATATGTTTGGTACCTACCTAGAGACATTTGTGTGACAGGGGTGTAGGTCACAAAGGTGGAGGAGCACGTGAACTTTGATGGGTGGATAAGGTGAGACAGGTCATCTCCTTGGGAATTCTCATGGCCTTATGACTTCATCCCTGCAGGCTAAAGTGACAGTTACTGTCAGTTAACAGTTATCAGAGTGAAGATGCTAGATGCTAGAGATAAGTTGCTCTTCAGTGGGGCTCCTGAATTCTGAAGAAGCCTCCATCTTTTTGTAACCAAAAAGGGGTATGTGAGGATGAGAGTTTGATTTAGGTTTAGGCAGGGGGTGAGGGCGAAGGTGGGAGGATTACGATAAGGGTGAGAGGGAAATGGATAGGTTGAGGGACAGGCTGAGAAGGAGAGTGAGCTGAAGAATCAGGATCAGGAGGAAGGGGACAGGGATGAGAACATGTATGAGGAAATGGAGGAAGAAAAGAAAATGTAAAAAGAGGAAGGGGAAAGGGTGGGGAAGGAATATGGGGAAGTTAAGGGGAACAAAGAGGTGGAGAGGGATGGTTAGGAGAAGGGAAGGAGAATGAAAGGCAGTGGCTGACAGTGGACAGCATGTGATGGAAAAGGAGGAGGAAGGAGAAGGAGAAAGGAAGGAGTATGAAGAGGTAGAATGGGATAGATAGGAGGGTGGGCAAGGAAGGGGTGTTGAGAGGGGAGGGGGACAGGACAGGGAGGGAATGGACTGGAGGGAGTTGAGAAGGGAAGGGAAGTGCAATGAAGAAAAGTTGTGGGGCAAGTGGGAGAGGGAGGAGAAGGCACATATAGGAAGGGGAGAAATGTAATGCCTTTATGACTTCATCCAGGCAGGTTATTATCTGAGGTAAGTGAGAGGGAGGGAGAGGAAGGATGAAGGCAGGGGAGAAAGCAGGAGAGGTAGCGTGATAGTGAGCAGAAAGATAAGGAGGAAGGGGACAAAGAATGCTGGCAACGGAAAAGAACAAAGGGAGAGGAGAGAAGGGAGAAGGGTAGGAAGATGGGATTGGAAGGAGAAAGGCAGGTCAGAACAAATGGAGGGGATTCTAATATTTTAATGACTTCATACAAGCAGGTTATTACCAGATGAATGAGAGAGAGGCAGGGTAAATGAAATGGGGAGAAGGGGAGAGGCAGGAAGAAGAGGAGGATGTAAAGAAGGAAGGGGAGGGAGAGGGTGACAAAGAGATGGAGTGGCATGGGGAAAAGAAATATGGGAGGATAAGGGCTAGGCCCATATAGAAGATGACATGGGATAGATAGGAGAGGGGAGAAGGCAAGGAAGGTGGGGTTGAGAGGTAAGGAGGGGCAAGACATGGAGGGAAGGGACAGGAGGGGGTGGAGAAGGGAAGGGGGATGAAGAAAGGTACACTGAAACCTTGATTCTGCTACTGGATTTGGACACTGCTTTTCACACTTTGGACTTGCTTCTTGGACCTTGAACTTGGATTTTGGTTTTGGTGAAGTGTGCTTGGACCATGGACTTGTTCTGGATTCTGAGCCTGGTGAGGGGATTTTGTGGACTTTGTGTCTCTGGATGGGACAATTGAACTCATTGGGTTTGGCACTAGTTCCAATGTGGGAGTGAATCACAGGGAATACTATCTGGAGTTGATGAATCCCCCAATAAAGACTTCAACCTTTGGGGTTTTGTGCGTGTGTGGGGAGACAGAAAACAAACTGACTTCTCTGATCACAGAAAAGGCAATATGTATGTTTATTGTTGAAACAGGAAAAATGAACTTGAGATTTATGATTTTTATAATTAGGGTAGAAAAAGAATCATGTGACCTTAGATTAAGAGGCAAATTTATAATTATAGGTGTTGTAAAGAAGATTGGAAACTGCTTTTTTAGTTACTTTCCTTTTCTGGTTTTCTTTTTACTTATTTTCACTTTTAGTTGTCTTTATGATTTCTTTTCTTCTTTATAGTAGTTTGTATTAGTTTTCAATTTTTTAATTTATGTTTAAAGAGCACACACACACACAAAATAATTGGGATAGACAACTCATATTTTGAGGGGTTTGTTTATAGCCATTGGAATGGAAGTTTTCCTCTTATGAAAGATGCTGCAATCAGGTAAAACTGGAATTATCCTCCTGATAAAATGACAGTTGACATATAATTACTGTAAGTTTCTGTGAGATTTTACTTAGACTTAAGGCAGAAATCTCTGTTAGCTTTCAGCAAGAATTGGTCTGGTATTTACTAATTGCCATATAAATAGATCTTCACTCCAAATGTTCCCTTTATTGTTAACATGGCCAATTTCTCTGCTAATTTATAGCTTCAGCAATTAAAATTAAGATTAAATAGAAATCTCTTTAATTTTAAGGAGATTCTATTAACCCCAAGGAACAGGCTGAAAATAGGCACTCATTTATACGTGGGAGATGGCATTTCATGTTCTGCATTTCTATGTTTGCACGTGTAAATAGTTAGGTTGCCTTTAATTAGCACATATTAATCAGATTATGTTCTTAATACTCTTCTAAAGATGCTTTTAATGTGTTGCATTCATTACATTAAATGGCTGCTCTTATAAAATGAGTGCTATATTTTTAGTTCCAAAATAATGTCTTTTTCCATGGTTTTGAAAAAACAGAGGAAATATACCACCCATATTTCAGATAGCAAGGCTAATTTCACAGCTGCTGGGAGATGTTCTGATCAGAATATCAGAAGCACCCTGTTTAGAAAAATACATCTTTTGGATGTATCACAAAAGGAAATAATTCAGGATTTAGTAGTGCCAATAAGAAAGCCCCTTTCTTATAGAATTCATCCTTTCCCAAACTTTGTTTTCTTACCAAGCAAACACAACACTCTTTCTGTAAGGTTTTTTATTTCTTTCTGCAGTGGAATTGGTTCCAAGTTTCCTAAATGTTCTTCCAGTGCTCCATTATAATTACATTCCTCTCTCCACTTCTATGCTCTTTGACTTACAAGCTGATCTTTGACTTGCAATCAGTTGTTCAGTGACCGTTCAAAATGACAAAAAACACTGAAAAAAGTGACTTATGACCGTTTTTCATACTTACAACCATTGCAGCATCCCCATCAGTGGGGGGATTCAAATTTTTTTACCACCGGTTCTGTGGTAGTGGCTTGTTGGGCATGGCAGGGGAAGGTTACTGTAAAATCCCCATTTCCACCCACTCCAGGGGAAGGATACTGCAAAATCCCATTCCCTCCCCATCCCACTAACCTGTTTTGCAGCTTCGTTCTCCTGTGCAGGGCAACAAAAGAAGACCCAGCCAATCAGCTGGGACTTGGGAGGTGGAGAATAGATGGGGGCGGGGCCAGTCAGAGGTGGGATTTGCTACTCAAAATTTACATTACCGGTTCTCCAGAACCGGTCAGAACCTGTTGAATATCACCTCTGATGTGATCCCCTTTTGCGACCTTCTAACAAGCACAGTCAATGGGGAAGCCTGATTGCCTTAAAAACCATGTTACTCACTTAACAACTGTAGCAATTCACTGAACAACGCTGGCGAGAAAGGTCGTAAAATGGGGCAAACCATCTCATTTAGAAATTTTGGGCTCAGTGATGGTCATAACCTGTATCTGAAAATGAAGCAAGGCCTCTTTTGCTGTTTTTTCTGGACACACTTCTTTCTATGTTTCAGGTTGGTTCTTCCAGACAAATCCAAGGAAGAACAGAGCTGTAGAGCCCAGCGGGACCTAAACAGGATGGAGAAAACCAGTGTGGTTTTTCAAGGTGCAAAAGGAAGTCATAGCACACCTCACCCCTTTCCAGGTGAGACTAGCTCTTATCAGAGGGCAACCTGTCAAGTGCAACGGGCACTGTTCACTTTCTTTTCATCTTCAATATACAACTAGTAATTTTCTACACTTCAAAGCTGGGGCAACGTGCCCAAGAACACGCCAACCTTTGGCACACTTAATTTTCTCTTCCCTACAAGTTAAAAGCACTTGACTGAAAATGGAGGCGGGGGTGGGGGGAGAAACAACAACAACACATCTGACATTTTCTTTCCTTAGTTCTGAGCAGCCTTTTTTTCAAGGCAGCTTAAAAAGTATTGTTCCTTCTTGACACATTTAAAAAAAAGAAAGATCTTAGAACAGAATGAGTTCCTGAGCAAAGTGTCAGGGGAATATGGCTTTGTTTGAGGTCATGCCAGGCAAATCCACCTCAGGCTTAGTGGCTGTCTCACCCCCTCCCTCCCTGAGTGTCCATATATATCAAGGAGAGATTCAACCTAGGAATAAGGATAAATTTTCTGACAGTGAGAATAATCAACCCATGGAACAGAAGTTGCCTTCGGAGGATGTGGGAGCTTCATCACTGGAAGCTTTCAAGAAGAGATTGGAGTGCCATCTGTCAAAAATGGGATAGGGTTTCCTTGCTTGGGTGGTTATAGTTGGACTAGATGACCTGCAAGGTCCTTTCCCATTCTTAATCTGTAAAATCTGTAAATCTCTCTGTGCGTGTGTGATTGTATATGGTATCTGTGCCTTTCTCTGTCAAGTTCAGGTGGTCCTTGAATGAGACCAGCCAGAAATTGAATTAAACTGGACACTGTTTATCTGGTGTTGAACTGTCACAGAAAAGGCTCAGGCCTCAATCTCTCTAGTGCCAATGCAACCCCAGAAACCATTCAGTTTAATTGAATTGAATCCATCTTTAGCCACCAAACTAAACTTAACGGTAGGTGTTGTTGGTATAAATGGAAGAAGGGCAGCCTATTTAGATAGGATACATACTGTAGATAGATAGATAGATAGATAGATAGATAGATAGATAGATAGATAGATAGACATAGAGATAGATAGACAGACAGACAGATAGATGATAGATAGAGACAGATAGATGATAGAGATAAATAGATAGAGATAGATACATGATGGATAGATAGACAGACAGACAAACACAGACAGATAGCCAGGCAGGCAGGTAGGCAGGCAGGCAGGCAAGCAGATGATGGTAAAAGTTGGATGAATGGTAAGAGTTGGATGATGGATAGATAGACGGACAGAGTCGGATGAATGGATTGTTAGAAATAGACCTGGATGGACAGGAGAGAGAAAAAGGGTGAGAGAGAGGGTGAGGATGAGAGAGAGGAAGATGGAGAGAGAGAGAGAGAGAGAGAGAGAGAGAGGGAGGGAGGGAGGGAGAGANGGGGGAGAGAGAGAGAGAGAGAGAGAGAGAGAGAGAGAGAGAGAGAGAGAGAGAGAGATGCAAAGCTTAATGTTCTTTGTGCACTAAGGTTGATTAACTATTTGAAAACAAAACTGGCCTGGTTTATTCTAACCACAGTAGTAAAGGATAGATCAAAAAGATACTTCAGACATAGTCCTCCGGAAATTTTGTGGTGTTCTGAGCTTCTCAGCCAAACTAGACCAAGAGACACCTACCCCTTCTAAGTTTAGACATGCATGCACTGGGGAAACTGTTAACGATGTATGCTTAGTGAATTTGCATCTTAAGTAAGACTTGTATGCATGTCTTCCTCCCTAGGAGAGAATGTTTCCAAGAGCATTCGTAAGTGTGTCATTCTAGTATCAGTTACCTTTTAAACTATGACATGGGAGAGTTGAATGATTACTGTAATTAGTTTTCTCTTTTCGGTTGAAACGTTGGCAACATTTCCATGTCAATATATCAAAATCAAACCCTCCCCCAAGTCATCCTGAAACTGTCATCTAAAATTGCAACAGTTAATAATTATATTTTCATTTTGAAAATTAGTAGGTGCTCTCATTTTTAGATTTTGAGGCTTTGGGTGAGTTCCCTAGTGAGGGGAATGCAAATGTCTACAGGCAAAAATGAATGAAGCTCCATTTCCAACTCACAGGGCTTTGCCCATGTCATTGTCCAAAGTTAAGAATGAAGTATTGAGTAACCATCTTGAAATACCCAATGTTGGGACATCTCATCTCATTGCAAACTCATCATCAAGGCTTCCCAAGGTTGGTTTTACTTTTCAGTAAGAAAAGAAGGTTTGCTTTCTGATGATAGTACAAGATCTTCCATGAGAACAATCCAGGGCCAGGAAGAAGAAGCTTCAGATTGACACACTTGGGAACAAGTGTTTGTGATCTAGTTAGAATAGAAGACCTCCACATTTCCTTCCAAACCTATTAATTCAGAATAACAGAGTTGGAAGATACCTTGGAGGTCTTCTGGCCCAATCCCCTGCTGAATGAAACCCTCTATCAGGAGTCGCCAACCTTTTGGATCTCAGGGACCACCAAACTCATAATATTAAATTCCACAGACCAGAGACCCTGGCAAAATCGCCAAAAAAGTCTGCAGGAAAATTCCCCACCCCATTTTCTTACCACTCGATCATTCTTTATTTGGGATCACAGGATATTGTCTCCAGCTCCATTCTCAGGGGGAGAGAGAAATAGAGAGAGACTTTTGGCTTCATGCAAGGAAAGCAGCAGAAGCAGCAAACGTCTATCTTTCTCTTCTCCAAATTCTGCCAGAAACAAATCTTTGTGAGACTTGTCACACCGGCATAGCCTCTTGGAGCAGGATGACTTGCATTGTCCAAAGACTCATTTCTGGTGGAGTTTGGAGGAGAGAAAGAAAAACTTTTGCTGCTTTCCTTGCGTGTAGCCAAAAGCAGACATGGAAAGAAGGGGAAAGAAGCAGCCCGGTGGCCAGGCCAGGTGTATGGGGAGAGTGGGGAAAGTTCCCCCCTTTTCCCTTTCCCCCCTCCCCTCACTACCTCATGTTATTCGCAATGTAAGAGACACAAGCCTTGTGTTCCCACAAGCCATGAGGGCGGCGCAGCCTTGTATTTTCACGCAGCCTGGATTAATTTCTTTGGGGGTGCTTTAGGGGTGACATTTCTCTGCGGACCACCAAAATTTTCTTGTGAACCAACCAGCCCACTGGTTGGCGACCACTGCCCTATACCATTCTAGACAAGTGGCTGACCACCCCAAGGATAAAACACCCAGACACAAACTGAGCAACCTGGTATATGCTGTACAATGCAGTGAACCATATGCAGATCTGTACATTGGGGGAACAAAAAAAAACCACTTCATAAATGCATGGCACAAAGTTGGAGAACAAACCCATCAGGACTAGATTGATCAGCATTTAAAAGACATTTAAAAGACAAAGACCACGCTTTTGAAGACAGCAAAGTCCACATTTTGGACAAAGAGGAGCGCTGGTTTGAAAGAGGGTTTAAAGAGGCCATCTATGTCGAAATTGAACAGCCCTCTCCCAACTGTGGGAGAGGGACAAAACATCATCTAACTCAAGGGTCTTCAAACTTGGCAAGTTTAAGACATGTGGACTTCAACTCCCAGAATTCCTGAGCTCCCAGATTTCCTGAGCTAACATGACTCAACAACTCCACACCCATTTGCACTAGTCAGGTGACCTTGAGATGACCCAGATAAACCTCCAGTGGACTTAATGACTTGCTAAAAGAATGCAAATGACCAGCTGCCTGCTAGGAGTATAAATTCTTCCATTTACCACCATCCAATCAGACCCGAAGAAGCTTCATGGGTGAGAAGTGAAACATCTTCAGATAAAAAAAAATAAAGTCCAGTTGCCTCTTGGGAAAGCACTTTTGGGATGTCTAGTTTCTTCTTTAAAAGACTGGACAACCACTTGTCTGGAAAGGTATATTCTGTGGTATGATTAGAAAAATGGCATTATTCTATGTTCTGTGTGATACACTCCCACTTAACTTCCAAAAGTGCTTTTTTGAAAGGCAACTGGACTTTCTTAGTGTTTTCTTTGAAAACATTTCGCTTCTCATCCAAGAAGATGCTTGGATGAGAAATGAAATATTTTCAAAGAAAACATCAAGGAAATCCAGTTGCCTTTTGGAAAAAGCATCCTTTTTTGAGGGCCTGCTACAGGGAGGAGGGGGTCAAGCTATTTTCCAATGCACCCAAAGACCAGACAAGGAATAATGGATGGAAACTGAACAAGGAGAGATTCAACCTGGAAATAAAAATAAATTTTCTCACAGTGAAAGCAATGAACCCATGGAAAAGAAGTTGACTTCAAAAGTTGTGGGAGATTCGTCACTGGAAGCTTTCAAGAAGAGAGTGGATCAGAAATGGTGTAGGGTCTCCTGCTTGGGCAGGGGGTTGGACTAGATGACTTCCAAGGTCCCTTTCAACTCTGTTAATCTGTTAACAGTTACCTTTTGGGAATTTGGGACAGCCATAATCTGGATGATTGAGAATCTTCATAGACATTCCCATTTCAGGAATTTACAATTGCTGGATCGAATATTGTTTCTATAACATCTCTGGCAAGTGGGGAGTAGATAGACACACTAGGCTATACAAGGAGGAACTAGCCTTATGATGTCACGTTTGTGATATCCTATCATGTTACTTCTTCTCCATGTATGCACAGATCTATAACCATACAGATCTCCTTGTATAGCCAAAAGTACTAGAATAACAGTAACCAGGATTTGGGCTTACGTCGCAACTGATGAATGTGAAGGCCTAGTTCCTTTACAATTTCAAGCTGAAGGACACAGAGTCCTGTTCTACTGAACATTCCTCTCTTTAAAAAAGTACAGTCCTGTTTTTTCTTTTTCTTCAGAATTGCTGAATTAGATATTGGAACAGGACAGGCTTCTCTCTCAGAGCTGATAAAAGTGAAATAATGCAAATTCTTCCCCTCTGTGTGTGTTAACACCCACATGTGTTCAAGTTGTTCATAAAAGCAGGATTTTGAGAAAGGGCCTTAATAGCTGGAGTAAAGAGGCAGATCCGCTGTTGAGTAACGGACTGTCTTGCCAATCCTATTTCCAGAGGGACTTGATCCAGTGGTCCCTTCCTCTGTTTGGGTATGCTGAATCACAAACAACCAGACGTGGTGGGTGACCCATCTGTGATTCATAGATTTTTGGTTTAGTGGAAAGCCAGTTGCATAACTGCCTACAATAAGAGACTGTAGCGTTTTCATTTTTCTTGATTTTTTTTTGCTTGCTTTCCAGCAAAGTAACACATTCCTCAAGTCATTAATATAATTTCTTTTTTTCCTCCAGGAGAAAGGAGAGCAGGGAAAAAAGGACCTTATAGATGGAAACTCCTTTGCATTCCTTTCCCATCTGAGGGCTAAAAGACCAGTGTTCCTTCAGCATTCAAAAGCAGAACTATCCTTCTCCAACCTGGAGCCCTCTAGATATATTGGGAGAGAAAACTGAAGAACTACATCCTGGGATCTTGCAGTCCAGCAGAGTGCAAAGAAAGCAACAAAGATGATCAGGGGCCTGGAGGCTAAACAATATAATGAATGAGGGAACTAGGCATGTCTAGTCTAGGGGCCAGCAACCTTAAACACTCAAGGTCCTAACCAGAAGCCCCCCCCCCCAATTCAATTCTGGAGCTGACCGGAAATCCGGTTCCCCCACCATAGAGTCTCCTCCTAGCATGGTGTCCTTTTTCCTCTGCTGACCAGAAGTCTGGTTCCCCCACCAATGAGTCTCCTGATAATGCAGAGTCCATTTTCCTTTTACTGACCAGTGACAGGGAGCCTTAACAGGGGAATGAAAGAGCCACATGAGGCTCCAGAGCTGTGGGTTGCTGAGCCCTGGTCTAGTCTAACAAAGAGAAGGACCAGCGGCTATGTGATAACTGTCTTCTAGTAATTGAGGGATTGTCACATAGAAAAGGGGGTTAACCTACACTTGGAAATTGCACCCAGTTTTGGTCACCACAATATAAAAAAGATGTTGAAACTCTAGAAAGAGTACAGAGAAGAGCAACGAAAGATGACCAAGGAACATCGGAGGCTAGAATATATGAAGAATGGTTGAAGGAATTGGGTGTGTCTAGTCTAATGAAAAAAAGCACAAGGAGTGATATTATAGCGGTGTTCCGATATTTGAAGGACTGCCACAGAGAAAAAAGGGGGCAAACTTGTCCAAAATACACAAAATCAGGACAGGAAGGAATGGATGGAAGCTAATCATGTATAGAACCAAACTAGAACTTTCTGACAATGAGAAGAATTAACCAGTGGAATGGCTTGGTTCCAAATATTGCTCCATCATGGAGATTTTCAAGAAGAGCCTAAACATCCATTTGTTTGGAATGGTATTGAGTCTCCTTCTTGAGTAAGAAGCTGGACTAGAAGTTCTCCAATGTTTCTTCCACACTTATTATTTGATGTTCTATCCTCTGTTTGGAGAATGACATATTAGAGCAGTTTGTTTAAAGACAGATGTTCAAAAGAGATTCCCTCTTGGTTCCCAATCAGTGTATGAAAGTCAGCATTAGAAGTGATATGACCATTAGTCATCTACTGACCTCTTAGTTCTTGGAAACTTTTCAGTTCAGCTGAATATTTTCCCCACATCTGTGTTCAGATCTTGCTTGCCAGCTCACTGTCCTTGTCTTAAACTCCTTTTAACTATATTGCCACTTGGACTTAATTAAAAAAAAAAACAGTTCTGCGATCATGGCTTTGTTAAAAACAGAGCACGCCAAACCAATCTTATTTCATTCTTTGACAAAGTAAAAATTAGTAGACCGGCGAAATGCTGTGGACATAGTATAGTTAGATTTCAGGAAGGCACTTGAAAAATGCATTCCTCAAAATGAAATGGTGAAAAAAGTAAGGTTCTACACTTAGGCAAGAAAAACAAAATGCAGAGATACAGAATATGTGATACCTCGTTCAATAGTAGTAACTGTGAGAGAGATCTTGAAATCCTAGTGGACAAACATTTAAATATGAGCCAGCAATTTGCTGCAGCTGCTAAAAAAGCCAACACAGTTTTAGGCTGCATAAACATAGGGATAAAATCAAGATCACATGAAGTGTTGATACCACTTTATGATGCCTTGGAATATTGTATCCAGTTTTGATTGCAAGGATGTAAAAAAGATATTGAGACTCAAGAAAGAGTGCAGAGAAGAACAACAAAGATAATTAGGGACTGGAGGCTAAAACCTCCAATCTCCATATATTCTCCATATAAAAAATGGTTGCTGGAGTTGGGTATGTCTAGTTTAATGAAAAGAAGGACTAGGGGTGACATGATAGCAGTGTTCCAGTATCTCAGGGGATGACACAAGAAGAGGGAGCCAAGCTTTTATCCAAAGCACCTGAAGGCAGGACAAGAAGCAAAGGATAGAAACTAATCAAGGAGAGAAGCAACCTAGAAATTTCCTGAGAGTGAGAACAATTTATCGGTGAAACAACCTGCCTCCAGAAGTTGTAAATCAGTGGTTCTCAACCTTCCTAATGCCGCAACCCTTTAATACAGTTCTTCATGTTGTAGTGACCCCCAACCATAAAATTATGGCTCGCTTCCTAAGACCATCGAAAATATGTGTTTTCTGATGGTCTTAGGCGACCCCTGTGAAAGGGTCATTCGATCCCCAATGGGGTCACGACCCACAGGTTGAGAACCACTGTTGTAAATGCTCCAACACTGGACATTTTAAAGAAGAGATTGGACAACCATTTATCTGAAATGGTATAGGGGTTCCTGTCTAAGCAGGGAGGTTGGACTATAAGACCTCCAAGATCCTTTCCAACTCTGTTATTCTATAATCTGTTCATAGCACTTCGTTACCTCTGCAGCTAGATCGATCGGAGAGAAGATCCTACAGTAAGCTAAAGAGAGAAGCTCCTTCTGACCTTGTATAAAAGTTGACCAGATGGCTGACTATCACTTCAATAGTGATGCTAGAACCTCTTCCACCAAAATCAAGTGCAGTGAACAAACTCTCAAGGAGTGGACCGGATGCTGACACAAATATGTTTATTTATTTTATTTTCATATCTCACTTGCTCACTACTTCTGGCAACCAACAACAGCTATATGAAAAAAAAAAAAAAACACCAGTTATTTTTGAGGAAAAAAAGACCCAGAAAATATTTACAAGAAGTATTATCTATTAAAAGCAAACAGATGAGATGTTACATTTGATATATAGAAACCATAAAGGAAATTCCTCTCTACTCAAATAATGTCTCAACCTATACAAGAAAAATCCACGAGACAATTAACCTGGTTTATTGGGGCAGCGAGTTTCATGGTTTAGTGGTCTTGCGTAGAAAGTCCCTTTAGATTTTCCTCACCTAGCATGCTTCATGTCTAGTTCGTTCTTATTCATGACTGCACCCTGCATTGTTTTCCAATTCACTCAAATGCAGTACAAAAAGTCGTCTTCTTACAAACTCTTGACTGATGAACTTTCAGCAACAGGAACAAATCTGTCCCTGAATCCAAACTAGATGGTTCCTGAAGGCAGGAAATGCTGGGAAAGGGTTAGTTAAGTGAACGCTACATACTTGATCTTGGCAGCATTGTTTGTATGTTGGATGGCTGAGCGAGTAACATTTTGGATGCTACCCTGTCTTGTCTATTCACTCATCTTGTGGCATTTAATGTGAGGTGTTCTTCCTTTGTGTAGTGGGTAAGGTAAGAATTGTACTGCACAAGTTTTTTTTTTTAATACTTGGTTAGTGTGATGGACTATAGTCTGGCAGAGGGACAGTGAAGCTGAGAATATTTGATAGGTAGAAAGAAGGAGATGGTGGACACAGCAAACAGAAGATCTGGTTGGAGAAAGCAAGATTTGATCTGATTTAAATTGAGTGAAAAGTGAAGGAAATACAGTTTAGCCGATTACTAATTACAATTTTCACATTAAAAGCTACAATTCAATCAGCATTTTCTGTGAAGCTCCTGAGGTGGTGATTCTCAGTGGCTTTGAAAGGCACTACTACTGCAGAAAATGTGCTAAGAATCCAGAGTTGGTCTATCTTATCTTTGCTTTTTCCCTGGCAGTAGTGGTTGTCTTAAGGTGAGCTTTGAAAATAGTCCACTACTCATTCAATTCAGAGAACCCCACAAAATCATGCAAGTCCAGGAGTTCCAATCTTCAGGTCCATAGGTGGTATTCAGCAGGTTCTGAGCAGTTCTGGAGAACCATTAACATAAATTTTGAGTAGTTTGGAGAAGTGGCAAATACCACCTTTGACTGGACCCGCCTCCATCTATTCTCTGCCTCCTGAGTCCCAGCTGATTGGCTGGGTCTTCTTTTGTTGCCCTGCACAGGAGAGAGGAGCTGGAAAGCAGGTGAGTGGGGTGGGGAGAGGATGGGGATTTTACAGTATCTTCCCCCAGGAGTTGGGTAGGAATGGATATTTTACAGTATCCTTCTCCTGCCACATCCACCAAGCCACACCATACCCACCAAACCATGCCCACAGAACCGGTAGTAAAAATGTTTGAATCCCACCAAGAACACATGTGAGACTGCCCAAGCTATCCAGAGGATGCATGTTTGGAAGGCCACCAAATATTTAAAGGATGTGACTCTGAAGAAGCAGTGCATTCCATTCTGGCATTACATTGGGGGTGTTGGCAGATGTGCGCAGGCCAAGCCGTGGGGTTGGACCAAGGGCCGTTGGCTGAAAAAGAGTGCCAAGTTCCTCCTGCTCAAAAATGCGGACAGCAATGCTGACTGAAGGGTCTGGATGTTGATTATCTGGTAATTGAGCACATCCAGGTTAACAAAGCCCCCAAAATCAGGAGGCACACTTACTGAGCTCATGAGTGCATTTCTCCCTGCCACACTGAAATGATCCTTACAGAAAAGGAGCAGATTGCCCCTAAACCAGAAGAAGAAGTTGCTCAAAAGAAGAAGAATATCCCAAAAGAAATTGAAGAAGCAAAAACTAATTGTTCAGGAATAAACATTGATGCAACTTACAAATAAAACTGCCATGTTTCCCCTGTCTTATGTATTTTTTGCCACCAAAAAAAAGGCACCAGGTCTTATTTTCAGGGGGTGTCATCCACTGGCTAACCTCATTTATGCACGTCACCGCCGGCCTCCCTTTAGCTGACAGAGGCCTCCAGGAACTTACTTTTCTGTGGCCGGCAAGGCTTTCCTGAAGGCCTGTGCATACAGATAACAGAGCTCCGGATCGATCCAGAGCTTTGTTATCAGTTACAGAGACCTTCAGGAAAGTCTTGCCAGCCTTGTCGGCTGCAGAAGAAATGGGCTGGCAAGGCAGATGTTGGGGTGTGCAAGGCCTGGCTACAACTGTCCAACAGTAAGTAGTAGGGCAGCTCCACCACCACCCCATCCCCACCCTACCTTACTTTTTACACATCCTCTCTGGAGTGCTCAGGATCTTAATTAGGGCTTATTTTTTGGGGGGTAGGGCTTATATTGGGCGCACGTGTAAAAACCAAACTAGGAGTTACTTTCAGGGTAGGTCGTATTTTCAGGGAAACAAGGTACAGTTATTTCTTCTGGAAGTCTGGAGGAGATGGAAGGCAAAGTGTTAAAAGAAAGAAAAAGAAACAAGCACCGCCATCCCCCAAATGTGACTTGCTTTTCATGCCTCCTTGCTATGACACATTTTAGTGTTTAGCTTGAGGGGGGAAAATATCTATAATTTCTGTTATGGCTGAGCCAAGAGGGAGAAAGCTGAATGGTGCATTTTTCCCCCTCACTGCTTCAGTGAGCTGCCCATTCCTCTTGCATACCTGGGACTGCTTGGCGGGCTGTCTCTCTTAACACATTTTATCACCCTTTTGCCCACAACTTTCCCTCCACCTGGCAGAGCAAATGATTTGAAATGAAAGGCCCTGTTCACGCTTAGGGTGGCTTGAATTTATCTCCCTAAATAAGCCGGTTGTATGAGAAGGTTAATTCGTAAACACTTCCCCCGATGATAAATGGCTGGCTGTACCGGCCCTTAATTGGCAGGGCTCAGAGAAACGTCTCCATCCTGGTTTTCCTCACAGAATGAAAAGACGTTTTAGGAGAAAAACACAGAGAGCATCTCTGAGGCCCAGCTGAGGTGGGTTCACCAGATTGACATGTAAAATTCCTAAGGAGTTACTGACCATCCAAAGAAGGGTCTTGGCAATTTATTTATATTTTTAATTTAGTCATTTATACCCCACTTTATCGTTTTTAAATAACTCAAGGCGGCAAACATATCTAATGCACCTTCCTCCTCCTGCGTTCTCCACAACAACAGCCCTCTGAGGTGGGTTGGGCTGAGAAAGTGATTGGCCCAAGGACACCAGCTGACTTCATGTCTAAGGTGGGACTAAATTCTCAGTCTCCTGGTGATTGGCCCAAGGTCATCCAGCCAGCTTTCAAGTCTAAGGTGGAACTAGAACTCACAGCCTCTTAGTGATGGCCCAAGATCATCCAGCCAATTTTCAAGTCTAAGGTGGGACTAGAACTCTGAGTCTCCTTGTGATTGGCCCAAGGTCACCCAGTGATCTTTCATGCTGAAGGCTGGACTAGAATTCACAGTCTCCTGGTGATTGGCTCAAGGTCACCCAGCCAGCTTTCACGTCTACAGTGGGACTAGAACTCTGGGTCTCCTTGTGATTGGCCAAGATCACCCAACCAGCTTTCAGGTCAAAGGTTGGACTAGAACTCACAGTCTCCTGGTGATTGGCCCAAGGTCACCCAGCCAGCTTTCAGGTCGAAGGTTGGACTAGAACTCACAGTCTCCCGGTGATTGGCCCAAGGTCACCCAGCCAGCTTTCAGGTCCAAGGCTGGACTAGAACCAGCAGTCTCCTGGTGACTGTGCAGTCTTTCAGGAGTTGAGTATTATTCCTTTCTGCCATATTGAAAGTGACAAAACATCTTCTGGAGTCTCCAGTAAACCGATTGAAGCAGAGGGAAAACTTGGGTGGCCTGGGGCCCTTGGTGGTGCACCTTTGCAGTGCAAAATCAGAAGTATCCATAAATTGGAATACCATCCAGTTAGGAAACGTGGGACCTATAGTTCAAGCACATCAGAAAGCATCAAATTCAGAAAAGCTGGAATAGCAGGGGATCGTCCTACAAAGTTAATTTATAGAGCTTTATATTTTAGAACATAGAATAATAGGGTTGGAAGCAATTTTGGAGTTTTTTTTAGTTCAGCCCCTTCCTCAAGCAAGAGAGCCTATACCATTCCAGACCTGTATTATTCTGGGTAAATGGCTGTATAATCTCTTCTTGAAAGCCTCCTGAGATGGAGCACCAACAACTTCTTTTTTTTTTTATAAAGTTTTTATTTTTTACAACAAACATACAAACAAGACATAAAAACATAAAACCACCTTTCAATTATACAGTGTGTCAGTTGGTTACAATCTTTTGTGCTGTCCTTTTTTTTTGGCCATTACTCATAAATTGTATAAATTCTCACTTTATCAATCTAACATGTGCTTATGTATTATCGATCATTAATCACTCATTTGACTAAACTATTTTTCCATCATTTTATGTGAGATATTCCAAATTTTATTATAATTTAATCTTACACATTCATCCAATAGTTATATATTTTATATTGTATTCTATATCAATCTATTAACTTTTTATTGTAAAGCTTCCTAATCTATTTCTTTACCATGTCTTTTTATCCAACCATTGATAAAATAAATCCCATGTCATATAAAATTGTTTGTCTTCTTGTTCTCTAATTTCAAATGTCAATTTACTCATTTCAGCACAGCCCATAATTTTCTTCATAATTTCCTCCTGCATATTTTTTTCATTTTTCCAATTCTTAGCAAATACAATTCTAACCGCTGTTAAAACATTTACAATCAAATATTTCAATTCTTTGCTGTATATTTCTGGTATAATTCCCAATAAAAATATATCAGGTTTAAAGTCTATGTGTTGTTTTATCATTTTTTCCAGCCATGTGTGGATTATAGTCCAGTATCTTTTTGCATCCAAGCATGTCCACCACATATGGTAATATAAACCCAGTATCTGATGACTTTTCCAACATGGAGCACCAACAACTTCTGAAGGGCAAGCTGTTCTACTGACTAATTGTTCTCACCGTCAGGAAATTTCTCCTTATTTCTAACTTAGTTCTCTCCTTGATGAGTTTCCATCTGTTGCTTCTTGTCCTGCCTTCAGGTGGTTTGGAGAATGACAGAGTTGGAAGAGACCTTGGAGATCCTCTAGTCCATTCTCTTGCTTAAAGAAGAGGCCCTGAAACAAGGCTGTCCAGTCTTTTGTTTCTCTCTTAAATCCAGGGATTCTGCAAAATCCTATGCTCGTCAATATAAATGTAGATTCTAGGTTGGATTTCTCTTTAATGATTTTTCACCCATTACTTCTTGTCCTGCTCTCCGGTGCTTTGGAGAATAGATCAACCTCTTTTTCACTGGGAGAGTCTCTCAAGTACTGGAAGACTGTTTAACATATCACTCTAGTTTTTCTGTTCATTAGACTAGATGTCAATTCATAAAACATTTATATGGCCATTTTATAGTTGCTGACAGAAAGGGAAGAGGGAACGGGGTTTGAAAGAGCAATGCAGCAGTTGGGAATCGAAAGTGCACTCCATGCATAGTTTTTCAGAGATTGTAACTAGGTGACTGAAGTTTCTGCTGTGCAAAAATCTTACTGGGGAACATGATTGATGACTCTTGGCTATGGATTAGTTTCATTGGAGAATATGAAATATGATACACCCGGAGGGGTGGGGGAAAACCAGGGTCAAGGGTGACAGTGAATTTTGTGTCTCAGAGTTGGCTATACCCAGGCAGTGCCGACATGTTAACTCCTAATCAATCCTGTTTAGTTTTGGAAGATTGGCTTGAGACTCATGATTTAATTGGGGTAATTGCCAGAATCCTGACACTAGACATACCTAGTTTCTTCAACTGTGTTCATCCTATGGTTGAATCTCCAGGCCTCTCATCACCTTTGTTGCTCTTTTCTGCACTCTTTCCAGAATCTCAACATCTTTTTTTTTTTGGTATTGTAACCAAAACTGGACACAGTATTATTCCAAGCATGGTCTCACCAGGGCATTATACAGCGGTACTTTTGAAGTTGTCTTAATATTCCTCAATGCTGGACTCTGAACTTGGCACATGGCTCATTTCTCACAGGTGCCATTATTCCCAGGCTAGAACTTGGTTAGTTTGTTTACATATTCAGAGATTATCCTAACTGATCTTCTGCATTTCATTCCTGGTCTGGAGTTCTCTATGGCGTTGCCAAAACACACATTATACTCCCAGCCTCACAATTATGTTCTGTGGCTATCTGTATTTGTTAATCCAACAAATAAAAAAAACAAACTTCATAAGGTCATTAGTTTTCAAAGGGATATAAATGAGACTCAACCTTTTCCCCATTCCCTTCCATGAAAAAAGATTGTTCTTTGTCTAGTCCCTTCATAAACCTTGTTATTTTTTTTTTAGTAAATAAACAACTAAAAACAGGGTGTCCTTCGGAAAGCAGAAACTGGTATGTTTATCCTTTTTTCAAAAATGCCATGACCACATGATACGGCCTTCAGCTTGAATGTGGCAAACCTAGGTTGTCCTCAGTTGTATGAACGTTAAAGCAATGGTTTCCCCTAAAGCTGCTAGCATCCAAGGATAACTGCAAGCAAGGACATGAACCTGTCAACTAAAAGTTCTTTCTACAGTGTTCCCTGTAGCTAGGGGTGGGATGCAAATAATTTTACTACCAGTTCTGTGGGCATGGCTAGGTGGGAGTGACTAGGTGGGCATGGCCAGGTGACTGGATGGGTGTGGCTTCTTTTTTTGTGTGCAGCATCCACCCACCCCCATGGTCCATTTTTTTTTTTTGGCCTCCTGTGCCTCAGGGAAGCTTCCTGGAGGAGCGTTTTCAGTTCAGCTGAACGGTAGCATTTTTTTTCTGCCAGTTCGTACAAACCAGGCCAAACCGGTAGAATCCCACCACTGCCTGTCGCTATCTAGGGTTACGATCATTGGTCCTTAAAAAAGCAAGACAGGAAGCTGTGGTGCTGGAGAAGGCGAGAAGGCTCTTGTATATTCCTTGTTCAGCAAGGTGACTAACAGGCAAGTTGTGGTATGATTTCCAAAGGTGCTTTGTTTCAGGAGACAACTGGACTTTCTTGTTCTTTCTTTGAAGATATTTTGCTTCTTATCCAAGGAGTTTCTTCAGCTCTGCCTGGATGGTGGGGAATGGAAGGATTTATACTCCTTGCAGACAGCTGGTCATTTGCATTCTTTTAGAGCAGAGGTATCAAACATCATCACGGCGGTATCAGGACTCCCCCCCCTTTGCTAAACCGGGGTGGGGGTGGCCAGTGCATGACACATCCAGCCCACAGGCTGGGATTTTGACAGCCCTGTTTTAGAGAATCGCTGAGGCCATTTGAAGGTTTATCTGTATCCTTGGGGGTCATCTGAGTAGTGCAAATAGGTGTGGAGCCTTCTTTGCGTTAGAAGGCTCCACACCAGCCAAGTCTGACACCCGTGCTCTAAAAGAATGCAAATGACCTGCAAAAAATATAAATCCTTCCATTCCCCACAATCCAGCCAGAGTTGAAGAAGCTTCTTGGATGAGAAGTGAAACATCTTCAAAACAAGGAAGTCCAGTTGCCTCTTGAAAAAAATACCTTTGGGACAACCATGACCTGGATGATTGTGAATACCCATAACACCAGACAGATCATCAGAAGGAAATATCACAAAACTGTGTCTCACTCATTTTGGCCATGTCACATGGGGAAATTCATTGGAGAAAGCAGTTGTGTTTGGAAGAGTTAGCGGTAAAAGAAAACCAGATTGACACAGAACATGATGGTTGGTCAACATCAATGCTCATATCAATCAGAGCATAGAACAACTCAAAGAAGCAGTGCAAGATCAGAAGATGTAGAGAGATCTGGCCCATAGAATTGGACATGACTGAATGGATAACATCATCATCCTCTTCATCTGAAGCATTTTTCATCTTCATCTGAAGCATTATGTGACATTTCAGCATTCCTTGCATTGTGATCACCCCAAACCAGATGTCTTTGTGCTCAGAGAAATTCTTAATAGCCATTTCAGATGAATACAGACCCTTCCCCTATCTTCTGTACAGTTGGTCTATAGTCACTCTCCTCATATCTCCTCCCAAAAAGCTGAACTCACTGCGACTCAAAACATAAGGGAAATTGTGCTGAGATCCATAATAATGAAATGAAATATTGTGAAAGTAAAATCATGAGACACTCAGAACAATTAATCAATGGAACCACTTGCCTCCCAGAGTTGTGGGTGCTGCATTGCTGGACGTTATCAAGGGACCATCCATTTGTCCAGAATGATATGAGGTCTCCAGCTTTGGATAAGGGGTTGGACTAGAAGTCCTCCAAGGTCCCTTCCAGCCCAATGATTTTATTGCTGTTGGATTCTGGAAGATTCTGGAAGGAAAGGAAGAGAAATCATCAATGCAAATGCTGCTTACAAGCTCCCATAATGATAATGATCCATCTTCTCCCTCTCTCTCTCCCTCCCTCCCTCCCTCTCTCTCTTTCTCTCTCTCTCTCTCTCTCCCTCCTTCCCTCCCTCTCTATCCATCTATCCACCCAGGGATGGGCTTCAAAAATTTCAGCAACAGGTTCTCTGCCTGGTTGTCATGGTGGGAGTCAGCTTCCTGCACCATGGCAGGGGGGACATTTTCACCTTCCTCAGGCTCTGGAGGCTTTCCTCGAGCCTCTGGGAGGGTGAAAACTCTCTGCCCCGGACTCCGGAGGCCCTCCGGAGGCCAGAAACGGGCCCATTTCCAGCCTTCTTGAACTTCTGGTAGGCCTGTTTTTCACCTTTCCCAGGCTCCTGGGGCTTTCCTTGAGCCTCTGGGAGGGCAAAAATGGCCTCTCCTGGGCTCAGGAAGCCTTCTGGAGGCCAGAAATGGGCCCTTTTCAGGACTTCTGGAAGTTCCGGGAGGCCCATTTTTCCTCCTTCTCAAGCCTCTACATGTGTCCTGCATCTACCTTACATCCAAAACGGGTTGCATAGAGACTCCTGGGAAGGGAGGGCCAGATTGGGCAGGGCCAGCCAGGGGTGAGATTTGGTGGTTCACCGAAGCAGCCATAACATCAGCAATGGGTCCGCCCGCACCCATAGCAGCCCACCCGTGCGTCTACCCTAGGTTATAACTCATTGGGGTAGAAGAAGGAGCATGGGGAGGAACCTATAGACAAATATTTCTCAACCTTGTTGACCTTATAATAGGTGGGTATCGATTCCCAGAATTCCCCAGCCAGCATAGAATTCTGGGAGTTGAAGTCCACCTATCTTTGAGTTGCCAAATTTGAGAAACATTACCTAAAGATGATGGACAGAGCTTTATAGCTAGACCTGCCCTATTCCTACTGCAGCATTGTGGTTCATGTGTGTGTTTCTGCTGACCTGTGAAGAGAGGGAAGCACAGATGGAGACTTTAAGCCCATGTCACACCGCCCAACGGATGCAAAAAGGACACAGCGGACGAGCAAAATGTTTCATCCGTTGTTATCCACTCTCAAAAGGGGCAAAAATTTGCATAA
>BHFT01032380.1:0-24189 GCA_004320025.1 Laticauda laticaudata
GTTAACAGGACAGGCTTGTTGGACCGTCAGCAAGGTAATGGGGACATGGAGCCTGGGGAATGGAGGCAAGGGCGAAACCTGATAGACACTGAGGATGTGCAAGGCCCCAACAGAGCCTCACGTGAAGGGAAGAATCAGCGCAACCTCCTGAAACACTGGTGCAACTCCCCAGCTGGAGCAGTGGAGTGGCAAGACAGGATGATAGATGATTAATGGATGCTTCCTTCAGCCTGTCTCATCACACGTATGAGATTGTGCCATGTATGTTGAGTGGCCGGACAATGAACAGGGCATTTAATAAAGAGTTGTGTTTATGTTTGAAATGTGTTGTATGAATGATTACATTGTTATATAATAAAGGCCATAGGTGTGGCACCTGGGAGGTGGACCATACAGTCCCACTATGCTTGCACTGGAGGTTTATCTATCCCACAGCTATTATCCATCCCAAAGGTATCCCTGCCCATTCCACAGCTAACTCAACCCATCCACTGCTATCTTAACCCATCCCACAAGCATGGAAAGGCTTAAACCATTCTAAAAGTTCCAGCAAGACTATTAAAAATAAGATATGAAGCAAGTGTGTGAATCAAAAATAGACTTTATTAACAACAAGCTATAAGACAAAAATGATCTCCAGGCTCCTCTTGGTCGCTCAGTCTCAGGGGTGAAGGTGCAGGTGCTGTGGAGGTGGCTGGTGCTGGAGTGCTTGTCATCAGCTCCTCCAAAAGCAGAAGCAGCAGAAGCCCCAGCCCCAGAAGAGCGAGCCGTGCTGCAGAAGCCCCAGCAGAACCAGAGTGAGGGCCAGGGGGCGGGATGGTACCCTGTACCTCTTGCAAGGGCTGGCAGCAGATGGCCGAGGCTTGCTTTGCTTCAGCTGATGTTGTGGGGTTGCTGGCTGGCAGGGAGGCTGGCAGGAACCAAGGCTGGCAGGGAGGCAGGCACCAAGGCTGCAGGAAGGCTTGCAGGCAGGCAGGCACCAAGGCTGGCAGGCAGGCAGGCACCAAGGCTGGCAGGAAGGCTGCACCAAGGCTGGCAGGAAGGCTGTCAGGGAGGCAGGCACCAAGGCTGCGCAGGAAGGCTTGCAGGCAGGCATGCACCAAGGCTGGCAGGCAGGCATGACCAAGGCTGGCGGCAGCGCAGGCAGGCAGACTGGCTGGCAGCAAGGCTGGCAGGCAGGCAGACAGCAAGGCTGGTAGGGAGCTGGCAGCAAGGCTGGCAGGCAGGCAGACAGCAAGGCTGGCAGGGAGGCTGGCAGCAAGGCTGGCAGCAAAGGCTTGCAGGCAGACATGCAGGCAGGACAGGCAAGGCAGTCAATGTGTCTGGAAGCAGGTCTTTCCTCTGAATGGCGACCTGCTTCCGAGCTGCTTCCGTTATATCCGCGGGGCTGACGCAATGCATCCTCCCCGCATGCGCAATTAACACTCGGCATCCGCTAGGCTTCCGCTGTGCATCCGCTGTGCATCCACTGTGCATCCGCTTCATCGCCGTGTGCATCCCGCTGTGCATCCGCTGTATGCGTTCCACGTCCGCTTTGCTGCGGCCCCCCGGAAGCCTAGCGGATGTGCCATCCGCTCCCATCTGCTTCCATCCGCTGGGCTTCCATTCCACATCCGCTTTCCATCCACCCTGCGTCCTCCCCCCGTCCGTGTTATCCGCTCCGGTTATGCAAATTTTTGCCCCTTTCTGAGAGCGGATAACAACGGATGGAACATTTTTCTCATCCGTTGTGTCCGTTTTGCATCCGTTGGGCAGTGTGACAGGGCCTTAAAGAGATTTGCCTGAAATAGTACATGGTCTCCTGGGGTTTGAGCTAGATGACCTCCAAGGTCCCTTCCAACTCAGTTACAGCAGTGAGGGCATCACCATCATCACCTTGGAAGACCGTAAAGCACAGAACCTCTGGGTGAAAACACTAAGATACTAAGCTGGTGTCCGGCGGAGCTCCATTCAAAATCCAGGAAAGAAATACTTAGACTCTTTAGTTTAGAGAAAAGACATCTTTTACTGAAAGTGAAGTGGTAGCAACCAAAGAATTCTGAATCTGAGAAATTAGGCGCGCAATTCACATATAGAAAGTGATGGAAATGTTCCCACCCCCAATAGTTCAAATGACACTTCCAATTAGAAGTTGTGGATATGATCATGTGGGCATCTTCAGGTGATGATGAGGCCTCTGTCCGTTGACCTTGGCATATTTTGATAACGGGTTGCAGTTGCGCAGAGAGAAGAAAGCTAANCCCCCCCCCCCGTTACTTATGGCAGTCGAAAAGATGCAAAGCAATAGCAGAAGATCTTGAAGGCTGACAGCTGGCAGGAATAGCCAACATCCTAGAAGATAGGTTGAAGATCCAGATGGATCTTGACAGACTTGAACCCTGGGCCCTATCTAACAAAAGGAAATTCAGTGTAGAGAAAAGTCAAGTCTTACACTTAGGCAAGAAAAACCAAAAGTGAGACCAATCAGCCCATGGAACAAGCTTGCCCTTGGAAGTTGTGGGAGCTTCGTAATTCAAGGTTTTAATTATGCTATCAGCTTCTGTTTGCTTCTGGCTGGAGGCCAAGTCTGTTTCTCCTCCTGATAGCACAATCTCTGCCATGGCTGCCTGAGTTTCTCTCTACACACCCCAGATATCAGGGAGCAATTGGAGAAGCCGGGACCCAGGACCCCGTAATTGATTTATTATGAGAGTCAGGGCTCCGGCAGTTACATCCAATTAAATCATGAGTTTTGAGCCAAACTTCCAAAACTTCAAAAGGATTTATCGGGAGTTAACATGTCTGGCATTGCTTGGGTATAGCTGACTCTGAGGCACATCATTTATTATCACCCTTAACCCTGGTTTTCCATCCACCCCCTGAGTGTATCATAATTCATATTCTTCAATGGGACACATCCATGGCCAAGAGTCATCAATCAGGCTCTCTAGTAAGAATTTTGCACGACAGAAACTTTGGTCACCAAAAACTATCTTTGAAAACATTTATGGAATACAAGTTACCACACTGCTCCTCCCTCCCTTTCTGTTGGCAACTATAAAAAGACCATAGAAATATTTTATGAGTTGACAGATTACTTGAGACTTTCAAGAAGAGATTGGACTGCCATTTGTCAGAAATGGTGTGGGATCTCCTGCTTGGGTAGCGGGGTTGGACTAGATGACCTCCAAAGTCCTTTCCAGCTCTGTTAATGTGTTAATCTGTAAGTGTTCCCATCTCTCTGTGTCATTGCTAAAGGTTGACATTTACATCACCAGTTGGTATAAATAATGCAGAAGTTCTGCATCATTCCTTGTGTTTGTTTTTAGCAAGTAATCTATTGGCTGCAAGAGAGGAAGCTCATTGATCTAACTCCCTTTATTGCAGGGGGAAAGTTCAAAGATGAGCTTTCCTATGTGGAGGGATTTGCGAGAAAGCAAGGGAACTATCGGTAATTGGCTGCACATTTCAAAACCCAGCCAAGCCAGTGGAAAAGAACATATGGGAACCCAGCAGGGAGTTAAAGAGGAAAACATTGTGCATTAGGGACATTTTTGTGCATTTCAAGAGACCCCAGAGATTCATTGTGTGATCAGGAGTTGCAAGATTGTAAGGAGGAATGCTGACTGAGAGGGGAAGCTAAGAGGAAAGGTGTGAGGAGAAATAGTGGAAGGAATTGTAATATAGCAAAATAAGCATTTGGGGTGGGGTTGGAGGTAGGAAAAACACCGAAGCAAGAAAGCAGATCAGGGGAATGGTTACAGGAACTGGGCATGGCTAGTCTGGAAAATAAAAGCATCATAAGGAAGGTTCAGCTCTGCTCTCAGGCCACTTCTCCCCCCCCCCCCAAATACCACCCCTGACTGGGCCTCAGGGAAGCCTCCTGGGCGAAGGCAAAGCACTACAATGGCAATTTAGATTAACTAGAAATCAAGAAATCAAACAATTTCCTGCGTTCTAGATAATCTAAATCAGGGGTCCCCAACCACCGGGCCCCAGACCGGTACTGGTCCGTGGATCATTTTGTACCGGGTCGCAAAGAATGAATAATAGTGATTAAAATATATATAAAAATATGCTTTTACTTCCGGGTGTCTTATTTTGAAAGACAACCACTTCCGCCCTCGCCTAACTTCTGCGCTAACTTCTGTGCCTAACTTCGCGGACCGCATTGCTAAAGCTAAGAAGCCCTTTACTATTGGGGAAGAATTGATTTTGCCGGTCCACGAAAAAGTGTTTCTGCGTGAAACTGGTCCCTGGTACAAAAAAGGTTGGGGACCATTGATCTAAATCACCCAGCACAGCTGATAGTCAGAACAGCTGATTGTTGGGAAAAAAAGAAAAATAGCAACTTACCAAAAATTAGACAATGGCAAAACGCAGGCAAGTTGGATGGCGTGCGTGCCAGGTAAGGAGTGACTGGGCAGGTGGGGAGGGGTGGGGCCAGCCAGTGACATGATTTGCCAGTACTCCAAACTGCACAGAATTGTAACAACCGGTTCTCTTGAACCAGTCCATACCATTAGAATCCCACCCCTGCCTGTGTTAGATTATGTTTGATCTTTTAAATCTGTCCCTTCCTTGGCAGTAACAAGACATTCTAATGAACTGGATTTTCTGTATTTGTGTTTCTGCTCTTAGTCAAACCCCACTGCAGGCTTCATCACTGCTAGGCTACCTCCTGAGCATGACAGCCTCTTTCTCTGGGCTTCTTCATTAGTTGCTGTGCTGTTATTAACTATGCTAATTAAATTAATATCCCCTATGTTAGTCTTTAGGCTGCTAACTATTTTAAGAATGTTGCCAGCTCTAACTGCTAACTATGTCAGATGTCGGTATTAGCGGGCTGATTAGTAATAATTGCTTATTAATCATGCTTTAATTGTTGGACCTTCTACATTGGCCTCACCTCGCATTAGAGTAGAAGCCAAGCCTGGTCCTGGGAGCAAATCCCAGGAAGAAGATCCTTGGTCGTGCCAGCTGGCCCGCATAATCAAACGGTTTTCCCCCTCCTCTGTTCCAGCATAACTCTGGAATGCCTCGAGCAATTTCAACTAAACTTGGTACACAGATGACTTACCCTCTGGAAACAAATACTGTGGGAGCTTAAATTGGACATGGGAAATTGGGGAAAATAGGGATACATGCAACAAGAACCAAATACAAGATAGACAGTATTGAGTTACTGTTGAACATAAAAATGAATAAATACAAACAATTTAAATCTCACCAGTGATGCTTTGTTTGTGGAATGAGGGTTTGTCCTTGAATGATCATATGCCACAGATTAAGATTGATTCTTCTTGTGCTTCTGCCTTCTCCAAATGCTAAAGGAAATGGAGTCTGGCTTCTCAGCATGCACTTGGTTTGAGAGTGCAGAGTGGTGGGTAAATGGGTGGGTCAGGTTCAAACAACATACTTGGTATTTGTCTCTCTGGACACTAGTTGGGTCTAGAGAGCAACAACAGTATGTAAAGATTGTATGTTGGGGCATATTTGTCCCTCCAGCCACTAGATGGGGCTGGAGAGCAACAACAGTATATAAAAGTTATATGCTAGGGCATGACCATCATCATCATCATTATTCTAGCCATTTAATACCAAGGACTATGACTCCACAACTACAGCCAGCCAAACACACAACCCAAAATCAGACCAGGACTCAGAAAGGCCAGGGCTCCCCTGACAAGCACAATCCAAAGCTCACTGGAGATGCCTCCTCGAATGGGGATGAAACATTTGCAACCAAATTGCCAAGCTTGGAGCTCAAACCAACAACATAGCTACCAACCCGGGCTGCTAATATTCAAAGACATTTCATTCAAGACATTGCCTGTCATCTGTAAGATGAAGGCCTCTTCTGCAGGCTTCCAACCCATATGGTCCTGAGCTTTCTTTGGCTAGTTGGGCATCCATACTTGCCGTCACTCTTACTTATCACTTCATCTTGTTTTAGGTACTCTTTCATGGATGCTTTGGATCAAGTGGGATCCGTTCTATGACTGACCTGGTCCACCTATATGGTCTCTTGTTTGAGCTGGGGGCAGGACCAGAAGATCCCCAAGATCCCTTCCAGTTCTATTCTGATTGATTGACCTGCCCTCAGTTCTTCTTGCTACGTGACCAGCCCATTTCAGTTTCCCTGTCAATCCTGAAGCTGGCCTAGCCGAAGCCATCTTGGGGCTTCAGTGTTGCCACACTGGAGCAAGGGGGAAAATTAGAGATAGCTGAGGTTTAGTCAGAACAAAATACTTTCTCTTGGGAACCAAGGACATTCTCACCCATGGCCAGAGAAAGGAGAAGTAATGTCACCAGAGCAGCAGATGCTGCCTTCATTGGGCCATGTGACTGATTGTTTGGGGTTAGCATGGAAACTTTCACTTTTAATTAGGTGAAAACCCAGGGACTCTTCAGAGCTGGTTTTCACCAGATATGTGCTAATATGGCATTATATATTTTTGTTAGTTTTCTAATCCAGGGGTCGCCAACCAATGGGCTGGGGACCACTGGTGGTCTGTGAGAAAATGTTGCTGGTCCACAGAGAAATGTCCCCCCCAAAGCAATTAATCCAGTCAGTGCGGGAACATAAGGCTGCGCCGCCCACATCGCCCCAGGAAGACAAGGCTTGCGTCACTTGCATTGTGAACAACATGAGGTAGTGAAGAGAGGGGGGAAGGGCGGAGGGGGGAACTTACCCCACTCGTCCCACGTCCCTCGCCTGGCCACTGGGCTGCTTCTTTCTGCTTCTTTCTTCTTCTGCTTTTGGCTGCACGCTCCGCCAGAAACTCTGCCAGAAATGAGTCTTTGGGACCCTGCAAGGCCTCCTGCTCCAAGAGGCTGTGCCGGTGCAATAAGTCTCACAAAGCCTCATTTCTGGCAGAGTTTGGAGGAGAGAAAGAAAGACTTCTGCTGCTTCTGCTGCTTTCCTTGCATGAAGCCAAAAGACTCTCTCTCTCCCCCCCCCACCCCNTCATTTCTGGCAGAGTTTGGAGGAGAGAAAGAAAGACTTCTGCTGCTTCTGCTGCTTTCCTTGCATGAAGCCAAAAGACTCTCTCTCTCCCCCCCCCACCCCCGAGAATGGAGCTGGAGACGGTATCCTGCAATCCCAAATAAAGAATCATCGATTGGTAGGAAAATGGGGTGGGGAATTTTCCTGCAGATGTTTTTGGGGATTTTCCCAGAGTCTCTGGTCTGTAGGATTTTATAATTATGAGTTTGGTGGTCTCTGAGTTCCAAAAGGTTGGCAACCCCTGATCTAGTCCATATGCAGGTCTTTCTATCTTACCATGTGAGGTCAAGTGTGGATCTTTCCATGGCTCATAGCTTTGGTATCAATTGTGATGATACCATGTTTTGTCCATGTTTTGTTGGCCCACTTGGCCACCTGCGTGGGCTACCGACACGTACAAGTCTGGCTAGTGCTTTGCTGCAATGCTGCAGGAACTGGTTTTGGTTTTCAAACTTATTTTCAGCCTGTTTGGGAACTTTTTTTTCATTGTCTTGATGGATGGGAAGGTCGCTTTATCATTGGGAACAAGCATTATAAATGTTTGTTTATTAATCATTTTAATTTATATGGCTACTCATCTCAAATTCATGACTCTGAGCAGCTACCAATGTTAAAAAAATAAAAATCCCATCTACAAAACAAAACAAAAGAGCAGACATGAAAACAGCAGCGGGAGTAAAAGGACCCCCACCCAATAACATAAAATCAATGTCTGGGCTCAGCCCCATCTCCTGATCCCCAGATCTGGAGAGAGAAGCCACCTTTCAATGCGTTACAAAAGGATTGGGGCCAGAGGTGGGATTCAGCCGGTTCTGACCAGTTCTGGAGAACCAGTAGCAAAAATTTTGAGTAGTTTGGAGAACCGGCCGATCCCACCTCTGACTGGCTCCACCAACCCCATCTCTTCTCTGCCTCCCATTGAGTCCCAGCTGATTGGCTGGGTCTCCTTTGGTTGCCCTGCGCAGGAAAACGGAGCTGGAAAGCAGGTTAGTGGGGTGGGGAGGGAATGGGGATTTTGCAGTATCCTTCCCCTGCCACGTCCACCCACCCACCCACGCCACCCCATGCCCACCAAGCATCACCCACAGAACTGGAAGTATTTTTTTTTTTAATTCTACCACTGGTTGGGGCCAATCTAAAATAGAGTGGGGCATAATGTTCCAAAGGGTGAATGCCACGATTTTCTTTCTGGGCCCTGCTGGGTGGCATTCCTTCCAGATCCATTGCATGCATGTACTCCTCACTTCCTAACCACAATCAGGACTGGCCAACGTTGTCGCTAAGTGATATGGTTTAAAGTGAACCATGAGCCTGATTTAAGTTTGTTCCACTGTGTTTATTAAATGAATCACATATGTGCCAACCCTGAAGCTGACCTGACAGAAGCCATTTTGAAGCTTCAGAGTTGCTATGCTGGAGCTGAGGGATAGGCAGGGGGGCATAGAGATAGCTGGGCTTTTGTGGTCAAAACAAAATATTTTCTCTTGGGAAGCAAGGACATTCTCAAACCTTGTCAGAGGGAGGAGGGGTGATGTCACCAGGCAACCAGAGGTCACTCTGATTGGACCATACTCAAAATTTCTGCTACCGGTTCTCCACAACTGGTCAGAACCGGCTGAATACCACCTTTGCTATAGATATAGAACAAGCTCCTTTTCTCTGTCACAGCTCTTCAAGTATTGGAAGATGCTATCATATCTTCTTCAGCCTTCACTTTGTTGGGTTAGTCATTCATAATTCCCTCAGCCATTCATTGTAGTCCCCTTATCATCTTCCAGTCCCCTTATTATCTTTGTTACTATTCTCTGTACTCTTTCTGCAGAGTGCAAAGAAGAGCATCTGTTGGGCATCATGGTGACCAGAACTGGATACAGTATTTCAAATATGACCTCAACTAGTGTGGCTTTCATATCAGAATGCACTTTCTTAAATTGGGTTATTTTTTTTTTGCAATTTCCTGTTGTGGTTTCATTTAAATCCTGGTCTTCAGAGAAGCATTCTTATTGTTATTTTTCTGTTTGCATGACCTTTACAGCCAGGTAGCATTGCCTCTGAATATAGGCAGTAGGTAGCATTTTCCACACTTATTGAGCATTTTAAATATATAAAATGTGTTTTCTGCAGTCTGAATCCACTCAGAGATGGATCACTGGAGGAGGAAAGAGCCAGGTGGCACAACCTGCCAGTCCAGGCTGTGTGATGACCTGGGGCATGGCACAAAGGCAACAAAGACAGATAATCAGTAGGAGTCTCTTTATTAGCTCCAAATTTGAAGGTATTTCTTACAAAGAAATACCAACAAGATTTTCTTACCAAGAAGGCTGACAGGCAGTCCGAAAACATATTTTCCTGGACTGGCCCTGCAGTTGCAGAGTAAAGATAAAAGTTTCTTCTGTCTAATTGTGCCGAATTCTAAGGGGTGGAGCTGATCTCTCTTCCTTACTCAAAGAAAGGGAGTCAGTGTGATCATGATGATATGCCAAGGCACACGGAATGTTGTTACTTTCCCCCTGAAGTGGTACCCCTTAATCTATTCACATTTGCATGCTTTCAAATTACTAGGTGGGCAGAAGCTGGGGCAAGAAAAGGGGCTCACCCTGTCATGTAGCGCTTGGGTCTCGAACTGTCAACTCTTTGTCAACTCTCCAGCTGACAAGCTCAGTGTCAGGATTCCGGCAGTTACCTCCAATTAAATCATTGAGCCAAACAAAACAAAAGACGTTCAGTGTGAAAGGATGAAGACATGACCCTTCAGGACATAATGGGATTAACCTATTACCATTTAGCAGAAGATGCAGAGCTCACTACATTGCACAGTCTAAGGACATTGCATCAACCTCCAAACTTCAACAAACTTAGCTCAGACAACTAGAGCCAGCTATGACCCCTACATAACCACTATAACAGCCAATAGAATACATGTTCTGGCACAGGAAGAGGAAGCTCAAGAGCCCAGAGAGGGTTTAAAAGCCACCCACTCTTAACTCCATGTGGTCAGCTGCCCAGAACCATGTGCTTGGTGGTTCTGTTTATCGTCAAACCGTCTTTCCAATTAGCCTCCATGTTTCCAGTATCTTTCTCTCAGTTTTGGAACTGAACCTGATGGATATTTCTTCCAACAATACAATCAGTGGAGTTGCAACATGCACTCCAGGAGCATCCCTTGAGCTCAGAGGAGCTTTTGGCCTTCAGACCTAAATCTGGATCCAAACAAGCTGCATGGCTGATTGGGCATCACCGGCAATCCCAGCACAAGCAGGTGGATTGTGCCAGATTACACACATCTATAAAGCTGCTTGAATGCCACGGGAGGCATCTGTATATACAACCTATTACATTATGTTTGAAAAACCGCGAAGCAGAACTCATCTCCTTTATTTTTAGAAAGGTGGTTTTAGGAAAACGAAGTCATTGCTTATTCAAGGTAAAATGGCTAATGGCTCCCAGAAGCCCAGCCTCAATTCGAGGAACATTATGGCTAAATAAGCAAGCTTTCGGCAACTATAAAGAAATGACTTGCCAATTATAGATATAGGATCTCTTGCTTGAACTAGAAGACATCTAAGGTCCCTTTCAACTCTGTAATTCTTTTTTTTTTTTGTAAAAGTTTTATCTGGGTTTTCACAAAACATAATACAGATAAAATATCTTTTTTGAGAGCAGCATGATTCCAGTTTCACATCTCACACCAGATATAATCTCAATACATATTCATCTTTATATTCATATCTTGCCACTATTTTTATCATTTCTCTCAATAATTTTCCCTTCCTCTATTCCCAACCTTATTTAATGGTTATCGCATTCTTTCAATTTACACATCTTTTCGCTAAATTCTATAATCTTTCTTGAGTCATTATATTATGCTTTTGGTCTTCCTACTACAAATTACTGATACGACTTTGTTTTCCACATCATCTCCTCAAAAGGGAAAAAAACAAACAAACAATTCTCCTTCCAGGTCTAAAATTAGTCTTAGTCTCTATATTTTTAAAACATTATCTCGATGTATTTAAATGACCTTTAATCCTGTCACGTTTCCCCTGTTTCTTTTTTTCCTGTTTCTGTCCCTTATAACTTCTTTTCCTTTTTATCTTTCCCCTCTTTTTCTCACCACTCTTTTTGTTCCCCCCTTCTGATTCTCCCTTCTGTAATCATCTCTTCTACTTCTTCCTGGTATTATATTTACTTTTCAAACTATTCTTTTTAGTTGTTCCTTCAGATCGTAGGTTTTTTACTCCCTTGCCCCCCTTTTCCCATTTTACCCCACATAAAATTGTTTGTTCATTAAAGATGGCTTCTTCTTTGTTCCACCCTTCTTGTTCTTCAAGCATTTCTTGTTGTTTTTCATAGTTCAAAATCTCCATTTCTAAAAATTGAAGTGTGGAGCCAAAGGATCCTCTCCCTCTTGTGACTCTTTTTTCATTCTTTTAAGTTCCTTTTTAGTTCCTCAAGGAGTACTGCCATTTTAAGCACCTTGAAACAACCACCTGATTAATTTTAGTTCAAACCACTTGAAATCCAACACCCAAAATTCCAAAAATTAGCACATAATCCAAAACTGTTTCTTCTTGCTTCTTTTTTCCACTTTCTCTTTCCTGGGGAACTGAAACAAAGTTTCAGTTACAATGTATCCTTTGGAGATCTTGTTAAAATTCCACAGTTAATTCTTCTTATTTCCAGGTGATACTCTGCTGTTTCCAAGTCTCACCCTTTCTTTTTTCCTCTACTTTCCTCCTTTTAAAGGCTTTAGAATAGTCTTTATTTTGACACTTTAATTTCAGCTTAAAATTGCCTGTTCATGTCAAATTAGATTAACACATTTTTTTTGCTTAAGTCTCTTCTTTTTAACATTCAGAGCTGATGCAGCTGTCCATATGAGAAAGAAAAAAAAAATCTTTTTCCCCCTTTCCCTCTCTCCTTCGCTGCTTTAAAGGTCTTCTTTTAGGAATAACACTGTTGATAATTTAAATTCCAGGGTACTTTGCATAGATGTTATTTCTGCTTAGCCCGGTTTGTCAAGCTCTCTCCTTTGTCTTCCTCCTGTTCATTCTTGTCTGGTCGGGTTCCTCTTTGAGGTGGCCATTTCTGACCACCGCTGCAACTGCCTTTGGGGAAGACAGTAATGGCGAGGAGAGATGCAGCTCCCCTCCACTCAGCTGATGGTCTCCCCCATTTTTGCCACCTCTATGAGGTGGCTTCAGCCCCATATCCAAAGGATTGGGGTGCTCCAGCGGCGAGCATGGATTGAAACCACGCACCATCGTGGAATTTGGTCCGTTGTCGAGGAAGCCCAAACCAGAAGACCCTCTGTTATTCTGTACTCATTGGATACCTGTGCTTCATAACTAAACTTTGTGATCGGGCTATGCAGGAGAAATTTGATTCACCATCTGTTGGCTCAGTGATGGTTGGTGATTGAAACACATAAGGGAATATTGGTCCTGCCACCTTGAGTCTGGAAGCAGTTCCATAGGTGGAAGGTGTAGACATTTTGGTAAGGTACCGAAGTTTAGTACTGTAAGGAGTGAACGAGTGAAGGAGTGGAACATCTTCTGGTTTGAACTGAGGTAAAGGAATGTTGAGGCAATTGACAGTTGAACAGATTTCTTTCCAGGTGGGGAGGGGGAGGAGAACTCCTTAGCACAGAGCATGTTAATTGCTGTATAAGAAATATGAATGCTCAAAAAATCCTTTCTTAGTGAGCATCTAGGAGCCGAGAAGAACATACATGCCAAATTTCAAGTTTGTAGGCTTTACGGTTCTGGAGGTTTTGTGTTGAGTAAGTGGTACTTGGCTTATATATCTATATCTTTATCTATATCTATATATCTATATTTATATATATATATATATATCTCATCTCTCTCTCTCTCTCTCTTTCTCTCTCTCCATTCCATATTCCTTCTTTCAGAAGGCTTTCCACACGTTGCCTTTAGCTCCCAAATTCCTTGGCAATTCTGGTTTTAACCAGACCAGCCACTGCTTAGCTTCCGCACCAAAGCTGTTTCTCCAGGTGCAGCCACCTGTCCAATTCCCACACTTTGCAAGGCACTTACCATGACAATCACAGCATTAAAGGTAGCCAGAAAGGAATAAAACCAGGCTATTTCCCTTTGTAGGGAAAGGGAATATGGGGAGGAGGGGTGTGTGTTCCAAAGTCTGATTTCTGTTGCCCATGAACCCCCATGGAGAGCCACGGTGATAATGATAATAAAACACTTCATTGCTCCATGGGGCAGATTAGCAGAATAATGAGGCTAATAAGAAGGGCCCTGCTGTGCCTGGCAAATATCTCTGAATAAATCTCTGAATGTTTTTGGCACTCCTAAATCTATGTTTGTCTGAAACTGGCTCTTTCCCCCTTGAATATGGTGAGCAGGTGAGGGGGAGGGAAGCCATTCATGTAAAAGCCTGAAGCGAAGTCGGTATCCACTGATCTTGAACAAAAACAAAAGAGTTACTGCTTGCTAGTCCAGCTCCAGTAAGGCGGAGGGATGTGCTGTCGATATTCCCCTCGTGTTTCAATACACCTGGAGGGGGATTTGCAAGAAGTGTCAATAAATATTTCTTCTTGTTGTTGTTGGCAAACAAGTTCAAGGGCCAGAACGAAGCTCCTGGAGAACACGAGGGCAGAGTAATTGGTCTCCAGCCTTAGGAAGCTTCTCCAGCCAGGTCCTCTCCCCAGATGATGGCTGGGGTGAGTAATTTGACTCTACATTGGGCAGAGGGTTGGACTACAAGACTTCCAAGGTACAGATAGGTACAGATTAACAGAGTTGGAAGCAACCTTGGAGGTCATCTAGTCCCACCCCCTGCCAAAGCAGGAGACCCTACTACTCTCCTGTCTCCCCTGGTCCTTTTCTTCACTAGACTAGCCATGCTCAGTTCCAGTAACCATTCTTCGTATGTTTTAGTTTCCAGGCCTTTGATCATCTTAAATAGATTCAGATTAACAGAGTTGGAAGGGACCTTGGAGGTCATCTAGTCCCACCCCCTCCCAAAGCAGGAGACCCTGCACCATTTCTGACAGACAGCAGCCCAGTCTCTTCTTGAAAGCCTCCAGTGATGAAGCTCCCACAACTCCCAAAGGCAAATTCCGTTCCATAGGTTAGTTGTTCTCAGTGTCAGAAAATTCCTCCATATTTCCAGGTTGAATCTCTCCTTGATCAATTACCAGCCATTATTTCTTGTCTGGCCTTCAGGGGCTTTGGAAAATAGCTTGACCCCCTTGTCTCTGTGGCAGCCCCTCAAATTTAGCAAGCATTTGTCTTGGAGCTGCAGCCTTAAGAAATGCTCTTTCTGAAAGTGTTACTTCTCTATAAGACCTTGGCAATGCCTCAGGTCAATAGATAGCAAAAAAAGATCTTTCATTTCCTGATTTATGTGCAACAAGACCTATTTTGGATCTTGTTGGGACACAAATTGAGTTTGAGGCTGAATCTCATGAATGTTAATATTGTAGAAAACTACTTTAATAACAGAAGATAAGGTATTCCACTGGGAAGTATGGACAGAATCTGGAAAGGATACTTTAAATCAATTACTTTGTAATCATTATTTTGAGCATTTTCACCGAGTGCAGGTGGATTTCTCTTTGACTAATACATATTGGAGCAATAAAATTAATTTAAACATGTTTTAATTCCTCAGTTCCAACCAGTTGATTTAGCTGCCTCAAAGAAGATATGAGATACTATTATTTTCAACCAATTCTAGTTTTGAAATAAAAACACTTTGAAATTACATCAGAAATTGGAAAATATCTTTCATGTTTACATGCCAGTCCTTTTCAGATTTTTTATGATTTTTGGAATAGTTCCTGATAATGGAACTTCATGGATCTAAGTTCTAAAAATGTTATATTTGGTTTTTTGGGAGGATTTGAAATTATTCGATCCTCAAACAATGCATTAGAAGGGACGTAGATTTTCTCTATTAGATCTAAAAATAAATCTAATGAAATCATATGATCTGGTTATGTCTGCTTTTGATATGTTTTTGGAAGAATCTATATCATGACATATCTGAATAAATGTTTTCAATTTAAAAATGCCAATGTTAACTTTGCATTATATTCTAACACTATATTCTAAAATCTGATAATTTTTGAGGGATATTGTTTACATCCATAATGGGAAATAACTAAGAGAATTATTGGAAAATTACTATTGCCCTGGACATCAAAAACTGGATTCAGGAAATGTGTAATGTATCCATTTTTGAAAAGACCTTTTTTGTATTAATTAAAAATTATACATTTCCTTTGTCACATATTTCACAATGTTTTTCAAGAATAGACCATTTTATGCATAATTTGATTCATTGTTGAAACAGTTAAATGAATACATGTGAGATATTTAAATGATTTGTATCAATTTAGGATGTTGATTCTTAGGGATTTTTTTTTTCTCTTTGCCTATTTCATTTTCTTTTTTAAAAATGGGGAGGTTTTTTGGTTCTGTTAATGCAATTTCATGCAAGATTATTTTCCATTCAAAAAGCTCAGGCACAGAATCGTGTTGTCCTTCAAGCAGCTGCCCTCCATGACTGATTCAAGCCCAGCTTATCAATCGAGACAGCCAAGTTATTTTGGTCACCACACTATAAAAAGATGTTGAGACTCTAGCAAGAGTGCAGAGAAGAACAACCAGGATGATGACGGGACTGGAGACTCAAACATACGATGAATGGCTGCGGGAACTGGGCCTGGCTAGTCTAGGGAAGAGAAGGACCAGGGGAGACAGGAGAACAGAGCTCCAATATTTCAGGGGCTGCCACAGAGAGGAGGGGGTCAAGCTATTTTTCAAAGCACCAGAAGGCCAGACAGGAACAATGGATGGAAACTGATAAAGGAGAAATTCAACCTGGAAATAAGGAGGAATTTTCTGACAGTGAGACCAATCAACCCACGGAATCCAAAAGTTGCCTTCAGAAGTTGTGGGAGCTTCATCAATGGAGGCTTTCAAGAAGAGACTGGGCTGTCATCTGTCAAAAATGGTGTAGAGTCTGCTGGGGGGCGGGTTGGACTAGATGACCTACAAGGTCCTTTTCCAACTCTGTTAATCTGAATCTATCTAAGATTATCAAAGGCCTGGAGACTAAAACATACGATGAACGGTTGCAGGAACTGGGCATGGCTGGTCTAGTGAAGACAAGGAGCAGGGGAGAGAGGAGAATGGGATTCCAGTATTTGAGGGGTTACCACAGAGAGGAGGGGGTCAAGCTATTTTCCAAAGCATCTGAAGGCCAGACAAGGCTCCTGCCAAAAAATGTTTTAGCCTCCTGCCCCCAATCATCTTGGTTGATCTTCTCTTCACTTTTTCCAGAGTTTCAAATTCTTTTTTATATTGTGGTAATACAAACCCGGATGCAGTTTTGTCTTCCATTAATTGCCTTCTATTAATGAGACAGCTGCCTCCTCCGATGCATGGAAGAGGATTAGATCCACCCAAAACATTCTCCTCCTCCTCCTAAAGATGGTTTAATGATGAACAGAAGCACCAAGCACATGGTTCTGATGCAGCTGACCACATGGATTGAGAGTGGCTGGCTTTTATAAATTCTCTTGGGCCTTGCTCTTGAACTTCCTGTTCCTGTGCAAGAACATTGTATTCTATTGGCTGTTGTAGGAATCCTAGCTGGCTCTGTAGGTTGTCTGAGCTAAGTTTGGTTAAAGTTTGGAGGCTGATGCAATGTCCTTAGGAGATTGTGCAATGAGATCAGCTCTGCTGCTAGATGGTAGTAGGTTAATCCTATTATGTCCTGAAGCATCATCCTGGAGCTGAACGTCTTTTGTTTTTCTTGATAGTCCTTCTCAATGGCCACAAAATATCTGCTGGGGGCTCTGAGTTTCTGTCTCCCTTACAATTTTTTATTTCTCTTTCAGGGGAAATATTTTATCCTGCCCTTTTAAAAATGTTTCTCAAATTTTTCATTCTTCTAGGGGGGGAGTGGGTGCTAACGTTCTACAACATTTTGGGGGAATCACATCTGATGAATTTCCAGCTTCTAGTTAAATAAAGTATAAACATTTCCACCCCACCTAGAAATTTCTAATTTGAACAATAATACAGAATCCATAGCAACTCTACGGGAATTCTCAAACTCTTTTTTTTGGTGTGGGTTGGGAAGGCTTTGTCATTTTGAAGAAGAAGTATACTTGGTGCTCCAGATAGAAGCTTCCATTTAATCAGGCTAGTCTAGAGGAAAGGTGAAGTGTGTGTGTGTGTGTGTGTTATACCAGCTGCAGAGTATGAATATTCATAGACTGGATCGTTGCTTCAAAAGTGATGGTGTTTGGTGTCTGATTTAAGTGGAACATGCTGATACATTTGTTAGCCTCCTTTCAAGGTAACACCAAGCAGGCAAACAGGTCATATTAACTATTCCAGGGATAGTTTAAAGAAAGCAGTAATTTAGTCATAACATGCAACAATGGCTTTTGAGAACAAATTATTCTGCATAAAGGGATAGGAAGGCTCTGGTTTCAATCTGGGCCATAAACTACAGTAAACAAGTGACTTTAAAATCTGATTAAGGCTGATAGTCCAGGAGGGTGATGAGCTCTCTCCCGTCTCCGTCTCTCTCTCTTTCTGTCTCTCTCTTTCTCCCTCTCCTTCTTTCCCTCTCTCCCTGTGTATGTGTGTGTGCGTATGTGAGAGAAAGACAGATGGGGGGGAAGGGATAGAGGGAGAGATGGAGAGAGGGTGAGAGAGAAAGGTAGAGAGGGGGAGAGGGAAAGCAGGAGAGGGGAGGGAGAAAGAGGGAGAGAGGGAGAAGGAAAGCAGGAGAGGGAGAGAGAAAGGGAAAGGGAAAGAGGGGGAGAGGGAAAGCAGAAGAGAGAGAGAGAAAGAGGGGGGGAGGGAAAGAGGGAGAAGGAAAGAGGAAGAGAAAGAGGGAAATAGAGTGCTCAGTGCCTCTCCCTTTCCCTTTTTCTCTTTCCTTCTCTCCCTCTGTGTGTGTGTATGTGTGAGAAAGAGATGCCAGCACTTAAGGAGATATTATTAAGGATTTAAGGAGACCTTATTGAAAGGGGACGCTAAATATCCAGATGGCTCCATTCATAAGCAAAGCAAATACTGCCAGCCAACAAAAACAGAGTGATAGCAAGATCCAATACAGAATGAAAGCCATTAGCCACAATAGGAATTGCCCAGCACCCTTTTAGAAACACAAAGCCCATATTGCACAAATCCTGAACTTCAAAGTTACAGAAACCTATAAAGATCCATCCAGCTATTCAGCCAGTTGTCCAGGTGACCGAGAACTGCACACTGTCTTTGTGTGTGTTTTTCTGTTCAGCAATAAACTTTCTTTCCAATCAGCCTCCATGTTGTTTCCAGCATTTTTTTCCCAGCTTGGAACTGAACCAGATGGATTTTCCTTCCAACAGCAAATAGCAATAGCAATAGACTTTTATACTACTTCACAGTGTTTTATAGCTCTCTCTAAGTGGTTTGCCGAGTCAACCTCTTGCCCTCAACCACCTGGGTCCTCATTTTACCCACCTTGGAAGGCTGGAAGGCTGAGGAAGCCTTGAGCCTGGTGAGATTCGAACTGTTGGCAGTTGGCAGAATCAGTCTGCAATACTGCATTCTAACCACTGTGCAGCATGGAAGGAAAAGGAGGAAGGAAGGAAGATAGCAATATGCCGGTTCACACTGCTTTACAGCCCTCTCTAAGTGGCTTACGGAGTCAGCCTGTTGCCCTCAACAATCTGGGTCCTCATTTTGCCTACCTCGGAAGGAGGGAAGGCTGAGTCAACCTTAAGCCTGGTGGGATTCGAACTGCCAAATTGCAGGCAGCCGGCAGTCAGCGGAAGTTGCCTGCAGAATTAATTTCCAGACTGTTGGGCAAAGCAATCAGTGCCTGGAGAAACAAGAGAGCTCTCACTTTTGGGAAACTTTCCAAGTCTAATTGTAGGCTCTATTCTGCATAGGTGTGTGTATGTAAGGGGGAGAACCAGAGGGAAGCGGGTAATCCTCAGCTTCTGTAATTGCTGCCAGGAGAGGGAGGAGAGGGAGTAGGATTGCTCCCCATAGTGGTTTCATTCATACCACTCTTGCCTGGCACACCTTTGCGGCATCTTCCTCTGCGTCTGGCTGGGTGGATGCCAACTGGTGCTTGGGAGGCCCAAACTGTGTGGAAGGAGGCCCCGAATGGTGTTCTGGCTCAGGATCCAAGGTGATTGATTCTCACCTGCACGATGGAGTCTGCAAGTGTGCCGCAGCAGAAAGTCTGTGTTTCACCCCTTGTATAAATGATGGCTTCATGCTGGGATGCATGGCGAGGAAAAATGTGTGGACAGAAGAAAGAGGCAGCCCTGGGTTTCTCAGTGGGAACCAGCCAGACAAAGTAATCAATTTCTAAAAGATGAAGCACCAGTAGGAGAGAGAGAGAGAGAGAAATTCAAGCACAGAAATAAAAACGAGGCAGCACAACAAATCAGTATAGCGAATCTCCCCGGCTCCCTGTACACATTTGCCAGTAAAAATGCCGTTAAAAAACAAAACAAAGAACCCTTAGCTATTGAAGAGAAGTAATGGTTGTAAACAAAAGGAGGAAAAGAACTCGGGAGGGAATCTGGGGAGAGACTGTTTGTAGGGCACCACTGGGGCAAACATCCTGCAAAATATCTGACCTTTTTCAAGTCTGCCCAACCCTGGATCCCTTCTTTAGAGGAGTGTGTGTGTGTGTGTGGGGGGGGGAGATGCCAGAAAATGCCTGGAGCTCATTAAATTAAGCTTAAAGTAATCCAGTACAGTTGACATGAACATTCCACATGGAACAGGAACAGAAACAAAATAACAGAGTTTGAAGGGACTTTGGAGATGTTCTAGTCTAACCTCATGCTCAAGCAGGAGACCCTATACCCATGATGGCAAACCTATGGCATGCATGCCAGAGATGGCACACAGAGCCCTCTCTGTGGGCACACATGCTGTTGCCAGCTGCTCTTCAGGTTTTTGGCACACACATGTGCATCAGCCAGCTGGTCTTCGTATGCACCAGAAACCCTGAGATCAGCTGGCTGGCACGTGCATGCACCAACTGACCAGCTGGTCTTTGGGTTTATGGCACACACGAAGACCAGCTAGCTGGCATGCATGCACACAATGGAAACCAAAAGAGTAGCTAGTGACGCAGAAGGAAAGCTGAAAACCAGCTGGCCAGTGTGCATGCGCATGCCAGAAACCCGAAGACTAGCTGGCTGCAATGCACATGCACACTGGCCAGATGTTCTTTGAGTTTCTGGCATGCATGCATCACCGAAACCCGGTGCCAAAAAGGTTTGCCACCACTGCCCTCTACCATTCTGGACAAATGGCTGTTGTTATGCCCCAGTTGGAATCTGATTCGGAGGGAGAGGTGGAACAACTGGCAGGGAATGGGACTGTAGCTCCGGTGGCTGTGGAGGAAAGTGGGGAACCAGTTGGGGAAACTGGGGAAGAAGCAGGCTGGCTGGGCACTCAGAGGAAGACCCAGGCCCAGCCCCTCTTCATCCTAGAGCATGCAGGGTGGAACGGAGAACATAAGTTGCATGCCTTATGGGGGAAGAAAGGGCCCTGATCCCCTTCATGGGCTGCAGCTGGGAAAACTGTTCAAAAGGGCAATCTGCACATGGCAAAGTTGCTGGAAGCAAAGCGTGCATTATCTTTGTCGAGGCTTTTCTGGCTTTTGGCGTCCTCCCAACTGTGTGTGCCTTGTTATCTTTTGGAAGTCTACAAATCCTGGTCAGTTGTGTTAATTACTTCAGTGTGGTTTGCATTGTTTTTTTTTTATTATTTCTACTTTATCTGTATTTTGGGTTTGGACTGCCTTTCGTCCCTTTGTAGACTGCTTTTGGAAGTTTGATCTCCTGCAGAGGATAATTGGACATTATGGGCCAGGTTGGAGGCATTAAAGGGAATTTATCTACTTTGGTGACTTTTGTTATTTTTGTGCCATGACCCTGGTCATCACAGCTGTCTTGTCACTTCTGAAACCTCCCCCCCGCTTCCCACTCACTTCTGGAGATGCTTTTCACTTTTTAAATATATATATAATAGTAAGGCAGAAAGGGAAAAGATGCAGAGAAAGAAAGAAAGAGGCTATCCATCCCACTTAAATTAATTAGCAAAGAAAGACTCCTGGCTCATTATTTTTTTCTTCCAAGAGTAGACTTTACTGAAGAATAAAGTGGTTACAGATGGAGCAAGGCAGAATCTGTCAACTTGGCAGGGAAAAGATGCAGCTGAGTTCCCCCCTTTTCCCTGGCCACCCCTTGTTATCAATCAATGTCCAATTAGATGTTACTGGTTTGTTTAGGAAACAGACTCCATGTCCTTCCTTCTCCATCTCCTAATTTTTTTTTTTGTTGACCTTGTGCTGGATTGGTGCAGCTCACTGTGTGTGATGACCCAAAGGCAGGGGTGGTATTCAAATTTTTTCACAACCGGTTCTGGGGTGTGGCTTAGTTTGTGGGCATGGCTTGGTGGTCATGTGGCTGATTGGGTGTGGCCAACTCAACATCACTCACATTGAGGCACGCATCTCTTTGCCTGGCCTCTCATGACTGTGGGGATGTTGCAACAGTCATAAGTGTGAAAAATGGTCATAAGTCACTTTTTTCAGTGCCATTGTAACTTCGAATGGTCATTCCACACAAGCAAAATNAACACCAGAATGTTTCCTTCCTGCCTTCCTTACAGGATTAGGCCAGTAATTTCTTCTAACAACCGGTTCTCCAAACCACTTAGAATGTTAACAACCAGTTCTAGCGAATAGGTGCGAACCTGTAGAATCCCACCCCTGCCCAAAGGGGCGTAGCACAAAGGCAACAATCAGTAGGAGTCCCTTTATTAGCTCCAACTTTGCCCCGAATGTCTTGATTACTTTCTGGCTGGAGAAAACCTCTCCCAGGAACAGCCTTTGGCTGCAAAGAATCAAGTCCAAAAGGTGCTCAACAAAAACTGGAACTGTAAGTCCAATCAATGAAAAATGAGGTAATTAGTTTGGCAGGGCAAGAGAAGGAATTCCAGATGTGAAGGAACTGCAATAATTCAAGTTGGGAAGATGCCAGGAACACAGATAAGCAAAGTCAACACAAGATAAATTCACGTTTGTTCCCAGCAGACGCCGCACTCAGCATGCACTTCTTTTAAAATCTCTTTCCCAGGTGTGGCTAATGAAGGGAATCAGGGCCCTTTCCTCCCCTGTAAGCCATGTTGCTCTCTTCTCCGTTCCTCACTGCATGCCCTAGAACGAAAAGGGGGTGGGCCTGGGTCTTCCTCTGAATTCCCTCTCCCTTGTTCTACCTTTTCTCTGTTCTGCCCAGCCAGTCTTTGCCCTTCCCTAGTTTCTCCACAGCCAACAGAGCCTCACTCCTTGTCAGCTGTTCGTCTTCCTCCTCGGATTCTGACTCCGACAGGGGCATGACACACTCTTAGGGCCGGGCCGGCTTCATCCCCTGCAAGCCATTAATGTCCCTTGCAGGACACCCCCTGCAAGTCCTTAATTATCCACATTCCATGTGTTCCCTCCCCTGTTGCAAATGTCAGTCTGGCAAGATGCGATACAAACCTAAAAGCAGAATGGCAGCCACGACTGGTGGAATCCCATGTAAACACCATTCTTATGCTCCTAATGTAGTCAGCAGTTTTCCTTTGGCTGTTTTGAAATGAGGATGCAACTAACATTTCTGGAGCAATTCCAGGGACCCACTCGGTCCCTGAGGAGTGTCTGCCTCTTCCCATATTTTAAAGGTTAAATTATATCACAAATGGATCCATCCACACAGAGAATTGTGGTTCAGGGCAGAGGATTTCCCTTGCAAATTTCATCTACGGGCTGAGGTCAAATAATCAAGAGGGCAGCCAAGTTCATGCAATGAAAGCCTGTTAGCCTGTAATTAGAAACAGAATTTTCCCTACATTGTCCCAGACACAATTTTGACTTTTTTGATCTTTTTGCAGATGTCCCTGTCCTTGAAGGGGGTCTTGGAGTGCAAGAGGTAGGTCCCTTCCAATGTGGTTTGCAGCCTTCTTGGCTTCCCATGTATTAGTAATGTTCACAGAGGAAGGTGTCACAACAGGCAAGTAGCATTTGCAGCAGCTTCATTTATATGTCAAGTGTCAGGCCTGCTCCACTTAGGTCCCTAGGCAAGAAAGACCCTTGACTCCATGTGGCTGAAGTGGAAGGCTTTTTTTTTTACTAAGGTTAAATGGTTGCAATGAAAGAAAGGCGCGATCTGAGAATTTCCATGTAAAAGGTTGCACTTTTTCCCCATCTCCACATCCCTCCCCCTTTGATAAGTCCAGCAGTGTCCAATTATGCTCCAAGGATATATTTTGGGAACATTTGGATGTTAGGCCATTGTTTGATGCAACTCATATGCCGTTCTTCCACTAGGTATCTTTGAAGAGTGAGACCATCTGGAGCCTGGCACATTTGGTTTCTGACATGTTTGTCGTTCCCCCCTCCCACCATTTGTCTCTCTGGTTACTTTCCCACATCTACCTACTGCATTCCATTGCCCCTCCCACCTTCCACCTATCCCTTTATGACAGGATGCCAGTGAAGCCAAAGATCTGAAGATGGCAGATCTGATAGTCAATGTGGTGTGCATGCACAAAGGGTGGACCTTTGATTGCATTGCCAAGTGCCTATTTTAACTTCACCCTCCCATGGATGTTTTATGTTGTAAGTTGAGGTAGTCCTCAAATTTCCATTTCATGACTAAATGAAGTTACAATGGCACTGAAAAAAGTTATGACCATTACTGAGTCATGGTGGTACAGTGGTTAGAGTGTAGTGCTGCAGGCTACTTTTGCTGCCTGCTGGCTGCCTGCAATTTGGTAGTTTGAATCCCACCAGGCTCAAGGTTGACCTTCCATCCTTCCGAGGTGGGTAAAATGAGGACCCAGATTGTTGGGGGAAAGAGATTGACTCTGTAAAATTGCTTAGAGAGGGCTGGAAAGCTCTGTGAAGTCTAAGGGCTGTTGCTATTGCTATTTTTCACACTTATGACCACTTTATCATCCTATGATAAAGATTCAGGTTTGGGGCAATTGCTACTCATGAGTTTGGCCAAAGGTCAGCCAGCTGGAGAGAGCCGGGAGCTTGTTTTGACCCAACTTGGTTCCAAGAGAGCAAACACAAGACAAAGGCAGCCGCTGCCACCTTTTTTTTTTTTTAAAAAAAATTGGTTTTAAAACAAA